>JAWWEQ010048830.1:0-14948 GCA_035583055.1 Torymus tubicola | reverse complement strand
CATTAAACTCTAATCTATCATTTTGTCTTCATTCTAAAAGCGAAAAGTCGATAAATTCAAAGTAATAAAGAAAATAAAGTAAGAAATATCATCGTACCGCTGTAATAGGTACTTTTACCCTACTGCGGGAATAGATATAGGTGCCCTGCGCTTTTTCCTCGAGATTTCCGTCCGCCACACTTGCTTCGAGAGGCCGCGTTATCCACGCGATCTTTAAGAAAAATTGCCGCGCGGTCGAGATTTTGGGGAGAGCGCAAGTGGGAGAAAGAGAGAGAGACAGAGAACGAGATACGAGCAAATATGCGGATCATAAACTAGACGTGACGTTGACATTATTAAATTCGTGAAATGCGCGTGTCGTTCTCCGACTACAAGAAAGAGAGAAAGAGAGAAAGAGAGAGAGAGAGAGAGAGAGGGAGGCGACAATAAGAGAGAGACGAGAAGACTGGTTGACGCGACGGATAAGGCGCCGGCTTACGGACGACTTGTCATGACGAATTTTTTCCCGGTTTTTTAGGAGAGTTGACTCTTGATTCTTCGTCGATTTATCAGGGTGCTCAAGAGTTTTTGATATAACTGCATTAACAAACGCGAGATAATCAAGAAAGCTACAAAATATTAATAAAACTCAATAAATTGTGAACTCAATAACTGTGGTCGTTGTTAACATCTTAAAACTAAGAGAGGGTCAGATCACAGATTTGACTGAACTTTGGTCAAGGGTTTTGCATGTAAAAATATGTAGAAAACTACAATATTAGGATCTAATGTTATAAAAACTCAAGTTTCTTACGCCTTTTCACTTTTAATGTAAATAAGGTCTTGAAATAGTTACTTCTTATAAAAGGTAAATATTTAATTTTGAGTATCATTTAAAATAAAGCAAATGATTCATTTTGAATATAGAAAAAATAGAAAATAAGCTGTCATTCGATTTTTTTACAACCAATATTTGTAATAAAGTAAAGAACCGAAAGAAAGTCATATTTAACAACAACCTCAGGCGTGTTCGACTGTATATAATTTTAGAAAAAATATTAAACAACTAGATGCGAAAAGTAAATAAAAAATCGTGAACACGGTCAAAGTAGATAGGAGCTCTTTTTCCAACCATACGTTTTCAGAAAGAGTTGCACATATTCCAAAAAAATAAAATAAAGATAGACAATACGAGCTTTTATGTACTTTTTGCCGAATAAAAAAATGTTGATTCTTTTAAAAGTAAAATGTAGTAGTTTTTAAAAATATACTGTAAATGTAAATAATTCACTTCTCTAAGCAATTTCACACTATTTTGGGTATTTTTTTTTATAATCAGAATGGTTCAGAAAATTGAAAAGAACTGGTCGGATGTGTTATCTGAAATTTTCATATTTATTTACCCTAAAAATTGAATATCCAGCACAACAAGGTTGTTTCCTCGATTTGATGATTGACAATTTCTTTGCCCTATTTTCATACATATATATTCAATCACAAATTTTGTTTAGTGAATCTTCATATCTTATATAAAATTCTTCCAACCATAAAAATAAGAAACATTCTGCAAATAACCGCATCATTCTTTGCCTTTACGTCACTATTCAAGAAAAAAAGATAATTCCCCTGAACTGACGCAGAAGTAAACATACAACCGCAAAGACAAGAACAAACTGCAATCGAGTGATAAAAAACGAGTGTGTGCGTGGGGCGTACGTTCGAAAATGAGCTTTCCGACTAGCATCTTCTTTCTCTTCCCCCATCCCCCCGTTTCTATCTGTCTTTCTCTCTCTTATTGAAGAGGGTTGGCGAGATCTAACGAGATCAGATAAGTCGACGTCGAAAGAGGGTAAGTCCTTACGCCTCTGCGAGAGGTTATCCCGAATATAGATCGCCCGCGCGCGCAACACAAGGGCCACGAGATAAGGGAAAAGCGTAGGGACTTTCGCGATTATCTTCCCGGTGAAGTGTCTGTTACGCGATAGAAAGAGCGAGCGAGCGAGAGAGAGAGAGAGAGAGCATGTATACCCTGGCTTTAATCGTCGTCGCCGTCCTCGTCCTCGCGTCGAGTGTTGCGATGATAGCACGCGAGCAACGAAGGCGGCGATGGGAAATTGAAATTGATAGCTCCTCCGCGTATGATCGGGGCTGCGTGCACATGGGTGTGAGTGTGTATGTATGTGTGTGTCAGTTGCGCGAGAACAGCCGGGGGTGAGTGTACGCTTGCTCGTGTTTTATGGGTATAGCATGAACCCAAACTCGTTGCGTTCTCTCGGAGATATATATAAATATTTTGACGACAGACGCACGCGTTCGAAGGCGGGTTCGTGCTCGAAGAGGAATTATAGCTTTTGAAAATAAATTAGCTCTCCTCGAATATGAAACGACAATAAAGTAAATTTTGATTATTATATAGGAATTTTATGTGAATTCTATATATATTTACAATTGAAATTAAATATCTCCAGCCATGCACTGGTAAAATAAATTTGCATAAAATGAGGTGCTTCCAGATAGATATGAAGTAAAAAGATGTAGTATGGAATAAAAAATAATGTTAGTGTTTAGACTTTAAACAATGAAACTTTTGAATAAAGAACATTCTCAAAACTAGTACTAAAATTTAATAAAAGAAATAGAACATTTTCGATCTAGCCCAACATCTAGTATTAAAAATTGTAAAAATAACTTTTTAACTCATTTTTATTTATGTAACAGCAAATTTTTATTTTTAAATGCTTAAGACTTTATGAATTGTTAATTGACACATCAATATTAAAGATTTATACTTCATCAATTGTTGAAATTAAACCTCATTAAATATTATAAAACACCGATTGTATAAGAAGTACTTTAAATATGTATGTTTATTTCATTACCAGAATAAATTAAAACATGAGTGTATATTAAGCATCGACGCGTTTACTAATATATTGATAAATGTATGAATTTTGGTTAGTGTATCTATGACGTTTTTGTGTTTCCTCGTAATTACATATACTTTAGACGTTATGTCGCCGTTTTGAATGAGATGTTCAAAATACCTTTCCCAGTACCTTAGTCTATTTCAAAACAGTTAATTCTTAAAATATTAAATTTAGCTTGTTAACGTTAAACCGAAGTTAAACCGATACATAAATCAATTTAAAAGTTATTTAAAGGATTATGAACCATTAATTAACTTAGATTCTAAAGAACAAGGATAATTCAATTATTACTATACGTTCACAGGCACAAAGAAGCAATCGAATTATCGAAATATTTTCCAATACCCGTTCTCGCAGTTCTGAAATGCGAAAGCTATATGCGCGATCAGATGTCGACGACGGCGCTTTCTCGCTCTTTCTCTCTTTCGTCGCAGGTGTCATTAGGGGTGGCAGCGCGGCCTCGCGCGCAGGCAGTCGTCGCGTCAGATAAGCGGCTGGCATTTAGGGAAATGGAAATTATACGGGAAAAGATTAGAGGCGAGGCTGGGTGGTGGCACGAGAACCATTCTCGGGGCCACCCCCGACAGCCGGTTGATTTTTCAAATGGCTTTTTTCTTCGTCACTTATCGGTTATCGATTGCGCGCAGTCATCTGCCGCCCCCTCCCCTCCCTTCCACCCCCTCCTGTCGCCGTCGCCAATGTCGTCGTACTCTCATATTTCATAATTTATTATATGAGCTCGCGGAAACTAGCGCTTAATTCGACATTATATACGACGTCTCTGGCGCGCTGACATTTATGCCTCGTGGCCCCGTGTCCCGGTAAAATTAATATCCGATATTTTTCGTTGGAAGAAGGAAAGAGAGAGAGAGAGAGAAAGAGAGAGAGAGAGAGAGAGAGAGAGAGAAAGAACAACGCGGTGCGCAAGTGCGATTTGCTTTGATTTTTTTACGCGAGAGCATCAAAACTCTCACGCGAGTGATGCCGACGAAACAGACTCCGAGACTTGCTCGGGTGGCTGAGGGAGAAAGAAAAACGATCAATTTTCCGGAGGTTATTTTTTTTACCCTCCTTCGCGGGGCGCTCGCTTGCCTCTTTGCCTGGCTGGCGCGTGGCGGCTGTTTTACGACGCGTAACTCGTTTAAAACGTCGTAAAATTAACTTTTCGAAGGAAGGTAAAAGTCAAACGCCGGAAAAAATGCTTTCAATTAATTTATAACAATATTATCCTTGAAAAAATGTAAAGCCCAAGGAGACACGAGGTACTTTACTACACGGACAGGTCTTGTCTTGGAGCTTTACTCGTGAAAGATACTTCCCACTTTGTTTCCTCAAACTTTATTTAGCGGTCCATTATATTAATTTTTAAGTGCTGAAATTCATACTTTGACATCAACATTTAAATAGAAATATCCTTTACGAAACTATTAATATACAGATTAACAATAGTTTTAATGTTCAGCTCTGCAATTTAATTAGTATTCTGTATTTTAAAACAATATAAAAATCTTTATATTTTCAAAAATATATATATGAATTAAATATATATTAGGATCAGAAACACTGAATTCACATTGCCTACACAATGGTATGAAAAATCTCCTTCTAAAAATATATTTAAAATAAACGTAAATAATTGCTTTCATTACCTTGGTTTAATAGAAACCTTTGTTTAACAAGCCCATCTAGTTTTAGATAGTTTTAACATAATTAAATTACTTTTACTTAAATTTTTTGTATCAGTAAAAATTAATTCTCTTGCAAATTTTTTTTAAATTTAACGAAGAATTTAAATTTTGTCAGATTGTGACTCTGTGCATGAGTAATGAAAACACTTTTCATTACGAAATTTTACTTTGTGCCCAATATATAACATGCATGTGTATGAGAAATAAAAGTAGGATTTTGTGTTTAAATATAGTATTTTCTTTTGGGACGAATAATCAATGTTTCATTGTGGAATAAAGATTACTAAAAGTGTGAACTAGAACAAAAATTTGCCGAATGATTGTACTAAATTTTCGTAAAATATATTTACGAAAACAATTATATAACAACATCTACGATTCTGCTAGAACTCGGATTTGGAATTACGTAAACAAGGTCAAAGAAGGAAGTATCATCGATCTCAAATAAGTGAATCCAACAATACTATTGAATTTAAATGATTTAATAAATGATATTTTTAACGTAGAGACAAATTTTGTAATTACCAGAAAATTTTCTGCAGTAGCTGCAAGCAAGAATTCGTGACGATATTCATTGATCTTTACAAGAAGTTACACAACTGAAAATATCATTATGGCAATCGAGATAACATGAAGAACGTTTATTTTTGGATAGAATGTTTTTCAAATTTATTATTCGATTTACAGATTGCTTTTTTATGACATAATGGAAAACCATTAATTAAAGTTGTAAAAATTTGTTTACGATACAGTGAAAAAGAGATTATTGAACAATATTTAAAAAATCACAAACATTTGAACAAAGAGTTGGCTATAAATATGGACCTACAACACCAAACATTTTAATAGATCGCATATTCTTTACTGACATTAATTGTTCTAAATTCTAGTGCATCACACATATGTTAGTACTTACATCCTCTCTAGTTTTATTCCAGACAGTACGAATAAAATTCAAATTAAAATTGAATGGTTTAATTGAAGAGCTTTTTCCGTAGCAACAGTAAACTACCATACAAAATGCATGCTTTCTCTTCCTTGCAGACGAAAAAAAAGGAGGCGATAACTCTTAGATACACGACCCCTGCTATACCATGACCTTTTCACCTCCACCTTTCTACGCCGGCTCCCGTATTATATATACTCGCCTATACCTTTTTCGCCGGCTGGCCATCATCGCCTTTTCTATCCGCGTCTGCTGCTTCTCGGCGCGCGCGGTCCTCAGTAATTTCCTCAGCCGGGCATTAAAATGAAATCCTCGCTGTTCACGAAAGTGGGCAGATCCGCGAATAAAGAAGCGCCGAGGCATAGCCTTTCGCCCCGGCAATTACCCGCCACTTGACTGACTCGGTGCTTCTCTCTCTCTCTTTCTGCTCCTTTTTCCTCCCCCTCACCAAATATACGAGTTTAATTCGTCCGGTCGCGAGGCTGTTATCGCGTTGTATTACGGTATTTCTCTCCGGGCGTTTGATTTCCCTAACGGCCTTCGCTCGCGCCGTTTTCGCCCACACCCACACATATATACACACAAGGGCGTCTGCAGACGATTTCCATCTCCACCGCTGCCGTTATACGGCCGTCAAACCGACGCGGATTTATTGCAGGAGATACTGCTCGTCGGAAGCCAATTACGCACGCGTGGCGGCTGTGGCTGTCTGCTTGTTGTTCTTTCAGAGGCGATCTTAATTGAATGCCCTCTCTCTCTCTTTCTCTCACTCACTCCCTCGTTCGCTTCAGTCTGTCTGTCTGCCTGCAGCGAAGAGGTGCGCCGTGTACGCACTATTGTTAGAGTGAGAGAGACGAAACCGAAAAGTTCGACGACTCGTGTTATGATAGCAGCGCACGCCGAGCGAAATAATGACCCCGAGATATTTGCTTTCGCTGCGCGCGGCCGGCGAGGATGAGCAGCGCTGTGCTGCGATTTCTCTCTGTCCCGCGTGTTGTTCTCTGTTTCTCTTTCGTTATCGTGCACCATAGGACTTTCGTTTCGACGGGGGTGGAGAGTGATTGATATGGACGGGACGGATTGATTGCGCGCTTGCGCGAGATCTGCACACGCGTTTATGAACGCGAGCGATGTTTTTTTAAAGACACTTTTAACCGGCTCTGCGCCCGGTGATTTAGGTGCTCGAGGCTTATAAATGCGTGAAAAGGAAACGAGATTATTTATCGAAAATGCTCTTTCAGCGTAATATTTATGCGAGTATACGCGCGCACGCGCAGCTACCGGGGACAAAGGCCAAGGCCCCATTTGAATTAAAATGCAATGAATGATATTCAAATAATAAGCCGGTTATTTATACTAACGTGGAATAAGCTATAAATATTTGAATTATCATTTGAAAAACACGCGTGGGGGCAATAAACATGATTAAAAATGCATGAATTGGCCTGGGTAAGGGCCAATCGTGAAATTTACATTAAATATCATTTTCGCGTGTTGTGTACTCGCGAATTTATTATTAACAATCGCTTTTTAACTTTTTGGGTAATGAATCGAATGTTTTCAAGTATTCATAATAAAACAATCCAGTTCGCGTGCACCTTTTAATGATTCAAGTTTACCACTACGAAAAAAACTCTCAAATATTGAGTGGATCGTACTCAATTTGTCTGAAACCACACTCAATTGAGAATACTTTCGAGCTCACTGAGTATTTTTTTTGCGAAACTTGACCCGTGGTTACAATCATTTAAATAAACATTCGATTTCCAGTATAATGGAGCATTTAAAAACATTAGTAAAAAGAAAGCGGCTACGCGAACTATTCCATAGCGGAAGCGTGTAATAAACGACGCGTTGGGGAGGGCGGCTACCTTCGAAGCGCACAGTCTATTAGCATAAATCGAGCGCGCGGCTGTGCCACCACCATAACACCTGACTTTTATCGCTATTTTTATTGTCAAGCTTTATGCAAACGCGCGCGAGCATCTTCGCGGTTGCGACGCCGGGTCGAAGTATAAGGCAAGCGCGCGGTCTTTGGATTTGAGAAAATGCCGTGTGCGGCGCGGCACTGCACGCCTGTAAGATTATACCGAGTCGTTGCATAAGTAAATCGCGCATACGGAAAATCCTTTCTCTTAATGCGTACAGTGCACTTCGGGTGCGGTTCATATTCGCCTGCGGATGTTTGTATTGCGCGCTCCATCTCTCTTTTTATTGAAATTCGATTGCCGCGAGTTATGATTATTTCACGTCAAAGGTTGCTTTATTTGGATGAATAGATCCATATATGTATAATACACTCCGGTAGTGTAAATAATGTTCATTTATTGAGCGCATTTCAAATAAATGTATTTATTTTTATATTAATATACTTGAAAGTCAGACAACAGTTGATAAAGTGACGCGAAGAAACGAATTTTAGTAATAAATATACTTTATAGATAATAATGAAGCATATATAAAAGATATGAAAAATTCACAAAGTTGGCGAATTCCTATATAAATATAATGTTTGTTTGGAAGAATATTATTTTCATTGGTCGTATAACGTCATAAATAACGAATTCCTAAATAACTTCGCTTCAATGGCTTGTAGAAATAATAATTAAAATTCCGGGCCAGAACAGAAATATTTCTCAATAACAAGAATTATCCAGGCTAATAATTTCTACTCCCGTCATTTTCCCGAGCCAACGTGATTTCAAATAAAAATCTCCTTATTACAGCAACTTTTTCACTCGCAAATCTTCACGCGTCCCCATATATACGCGCACTATTCGTCGCGCGACTCATGCAGCAGCACGCGCGGAGGGAAAAAATTCGTGCCCGTCGAAGCGCGTGAGCTGCGAGTACAATTAGCGCCATCGGTTCCACACCCGCGCGTATCTCCTCACACGTCTATCGCATTCTTTTTTAGCGCGCGTCTCAGAATTCCCTAGATCTCCCGCTCGCTCTTGTGCGCATGCGTGCGCGCATATCAAGCAGCAGAACCAAGCGCGTGTGAATTGTTCAGGGAATTCGTTGTGAATGGACTGCGGGCGATCAAGCCGCGGTATGAATTCCATCTACGTTTATACCCTTCGACGCGTCCGTTATTTAGATGCGCCACTCGGCTATCACTTCTCTTTTTCTTTCTCTCTCTCTCTCATTTTCTTTCTCTCTCTCTCTCTTTCTGTCTCGTACGCACGTGAGCAAGATAAAGCAATACGAAGCTCAATTTGAATTCCGTGCCGTGTACGCACGCGTCGCGCGCTACCACGTATATGTACACGCTCTGTGAATTAAAAAGCATTTGAGTTTTACATTGTTACACTGGTTTTTAATGGATGTAACCATGCGTGCATCGCGTGATGATCTTCCGGGCAATTAGGCACGTGCGTATATTGTAGATACGTGTTTTTACCGACGATCGCGAGTTTTGTTGGCAGTCGACGGTGTTGGCGCGAAAAATTTAATTAAGCTGCTCGCAGCTGCCGCGTTGCGCCGCGCTCTATGCACGGTAATGAAGCATCTGGGATTACGAGAGAAAGTTTCGAGTTATGTATCAGAGAGATCTAGTATAATAGCAAACTAGGAAACTTGCACGATTAAAGTGTGTATATCTTTGGAATCGTGAATTATACGAACGAACCTGCGACTCAGACTCTGCAAAGATTATTTTAATATGTACAGATAGTTCAGTGATGATCATTCTGTAGTAACTTTCGAAAATTTTAGCATAATGATCAGTTAAGAAATGAAAAGACTTTTATTCATTTTTATGGTAATATAATATATGTTTAATTAATCATAGTACCTATACACTCAGAAAAACGATCTTTCGGTTTTGAAGTGAAATTTCTCTCGAAAAAATCATCCTGCTATAGAAAGAAGGATTCCCCCTGCGCCAAAAAATTTCTTCCTACGTGAAAAATCATCACCTTGCTATAGGAATATTGACTTTCTGTTGCAAGATTCTCGTTGGTGCAAGAGTATCGTTTTCTGAGTGTAGTTATGGTCCTATACTTTGTATTATTGAACTATTTGCATATCGAAGAAATTCAGTATCTAATTCTGTATATCGGTCTACTAAGTTTCAGCGTAAAATACGATGGTACCTTTGTTTATTCTAAGAACGAAATTTTGTTAATTTTGTATCTTCTTATGGAAGGAGGAATTATCTTGCAAAAGAAAGTCAATATTCCTTTAGCAAGATGATGATTTTTCTTTGTAGAGTGATGATTTTCTCGGGAGGAATTTCACTTCGAAACCGGAGGGATCGTTTTTCTGAGTGTTGGTTTCATATTAAAGTTATATAAATACCATGGTAAATTTTGCACTATCGTAATAAAATTTAAGACGGTACAAAATACCGATTGTGCCTCAATGTCTATAATTTTTACAGTACTTATGGTATCTGGGAGACCCTGGTAGAAATGTTTACCATACGGTAGGTATTTCTCGGTTAAGTATATAGTAAGAACGAATATGGCTTTTATTGTGTACCAATCAGAAATACAGCTTGGATTTACATTAATAAAATGGATATTTTAAGTAATAATAACATTTTTTGATTAATTTATTACTTTTATGTAATGATTTTTGTTGAAAATACTCTAATTTAGCTGGATGGAGTAGTATGAATTTTCCATTGACGCGCCCAGCGTCCACTTATGTGCGAAACCACAATCCATTTAATATTTTCCAAAAAGTATCTTTTAATTTCAATTTTATTTTATATGTTTAGTTTAAATTTATTCGTTTCATAAGGTTCATCGAAAAAAAATTCATCAAATATTTATTATTCAATCAGTTATATCCAGAGTTAATTTCAGACAATGAAAATCCATCCGCTAATAACTTCTCCCCAAGTATATCTTGCCAGACTATAAATATACTGAGCTTCGAGAACAATCAATGTACCTCGTATTGATTGCCAAAAGCTGTTATCATTTTCTCATTTCTAGCGATATAAAAATATCTCCATTGCTCAAAAGATATAGCGAATTTGAAAAATGACACTTTTGCGCTGTTGAAATCTCAGTACTGTAACTTCGCAGTTTACCAGGCAACAGCGATCAGATGCCGCACCCTTGTGATCGATGGACCTGTGTTCCTGCAGAGAGCCTGTGTGTGTGCGCGTGAACATATACATCTTGCGCACGCAACGAATGCCCGTCCGTGTTTATAGCGCTTATCTCATTTGCCCGCACCCAGGCATTTTTGAGCACGTGTTTCAGCCCTCGACAGCGAACGTACTTAATTAGGGAGAGACAGAGATTTCCCGTCGTGATATATATATATACTTGCTATGTTACTGCCACCGTAGAAATACATCAACGTTATTTTCTCTGTCAACTGGGCATTTGTAATCGCGCCCTCTGAAAAAGTTTGCGATGTGGAAATACGCAGTAGTAAGACGCAGAACCACAAATATTTGGAGATGGCGGAGATATGCCAAGTATAGATCTAGTTTTTTTTTGGTTGAGTTTATTTTGATGAAATTATTAGATTCATAAAAGAAAAAACTTAAAAATAGCTCACCCAGTTAATATAAATATAACAAATTCAGATTATGGGGCACCGTGAGTGTTTCGGGAGATTGAAGGACTAACTAGTTATCTGGAGTATCGGCTCAAGATATAGTCCCTAACGATGACACAAGCAATACATGTAAATATTTACATGTGCTTCGCTAACAAGTGCACTACACCTCCGTCGTTGATTATAGTGCCGAAATTGGAACGTAAATAGAGCCGCGTTAAAAAACGTAAAGGAATTTAGGTAGCGCGAAAAACAACTCGTTACTATGACCAATTAATTCTGCAAAAGTTCAACTGTAACATGGTAATTCAAATTGAGATTCAATTTAAATAAACAAACATTTGAATAACGACTCTTTAAAAACTTCTGTTTTACATGAAATGGAACTCGCAGCGAGCGAATGTAAAAAATAATTTAAAGTGACGAAATACTTTTATTTTGAATCAAAGTTTTACTAATATCAGGTTTTATATATTTTTTCCAACTAAATATAGTAAACATATGTTTACAACCAATAATGACGAATTTTTATCAACTCCGCTTTCTAAAAGTATTTATAATTAATATGTGTCCGGAACAACTTTTCAAAAAGCAATAAACAACGTTTATTCGTCTATCTGAGCAACTGAAAACATTGTTTAACAAAACCTATAAAACTTGAAGTCTGTAAGTGCGTAAAAAGTACCCTAATGCTCAGCGTACCCTGAAATCGTAAACCTGTCTCGCTCGACGAAACCAAAGTTCCTCGAGGCTGCCACATTACCCGGGGCGGGCACGCAATAAAGGCAAAATAAAATACGACTATTCGTGACCGAAATCATCGATTTTTCGCGCCTCAGCACGTCAAATATACGAGATTTCACCATTTACTTTATCAGATAAGTTCGCACATTCTCGCTATATACACGCGCACGCCGTGCCGAGATTCATTACCTTAATATCACTTCCGATGCAAACAAGAGATTATTGCGATTTGCGAGGTGTTTCACGTACACAAACTACTTCCCTGAATTAGCATTTTTCCCCCTCCCCTCCGTTCCGACATTGCTGTACTCTACACCGAAAACGGCGTGGCCATTTAATTTGCAGGTGGAAGTAATATTATAATCGAGGTGGCCAATCGCAGTAGCAATATCGTGATGGACGCCGCTAGCTCACGTCATCTGAATATGTATGTATACAGGTATACGACGCGATCGCCTGCCTCCCACGGCGTTGCGCTTGTTTATCAGATTAATAAGCGAAAGCCGCACGCGCGGGAGCGAAGCCGCAGAGCAAAAACTTGCTTCGCATTTGTATTGGGAGAACGCGCGCATTTGCGGGCGCGTTGATCTATAGTGCGTGTGTGTTGCATGCGCGCGTATATATACATATATATATATGTATGTATGTGGGTGGGTCTGTGCGTTTGCGGCTATATGTGCACCCGCAGAACATTAAATCCGTTAATTTCGTATTACGTTTGGGTTTCGGGTCTGATCAATGCACGCGCGCACGGGAATCGTCGGGCGCGTGCCTTGTGCTATGCATATGCAACAGAGGATGCGCGTGCGTGGAGAAATGCCGAGGTTGATACGGACACAAATATGAAGAGGCACAATGCACTGTGCATGGTCAGTGCCGAACTAAGTGATGTTGAACTAATACTTGCATCTTGTAGAGCAATTTACGTGATATCAAAGTGCAGAGTTTCGTTAATAGAAAAACTAAATAAAATTATATATTTTGAATTTAGCTGGAATAGTCAGGTCAGATGCTATTCAGTTTTTTTATGCGATATTTTATGAAAATTATATATTTGAGATATGGCAGATAGCTACATTTCGCTCGTCGTATAAAATTTCGTGAGTCTGCCTTAATTAGTCTCACGTGTACGTTACGCAATATTCAAAATGCAATAATATTTTTGTTTTAACGCGTTGATGTCGGAAAACAATGAAATATTCAATTTGTAATTATGAATTGTGTAGCACGAGAATAAAATTTCATATTTCGTTTATTCATGCTGCAAATTTGGATGTTAGGTAAATTTTATGAGATATACATAGATTAACAAACGCAACACATTAAAAACATTAATTTTACAATGAAATTTTCAATATTTTTCAATTTTATAGCAAAGCCCCGCCTATGAAAAATATACCAACGTAATTTTCAGCCCTTCCAATACAATAATGAATTCTTCCATAATTGCCTCTACACTGATGACCTATCGATTTGGCCAATCATTGCGGCACCCCGACAGTAAACAAAACAGGCAATTCCATCGGCTCCTGTTATCTCGGTGTACAACCGCGCGCATCCATACATTAGCCGCACGCGCTCGCGATCTTGGTCCCCTCTGCATCTCTCGTTCCGCATAAGTGTCGTGCGCCCGTGTGCGTCTAAATCCAATATACAGGCGCGCGCGCGTTCTCGGATATAGCAATACCGGTGCACACAAGTCCCCCTGTACGAGAACGATCGCAGAGAGCTCATGCTCTGCCGAGACGGTAGCAAGGGAAAATCGACGATCGGCATATATATAGGAGAAGATTTCCGGTGTTGCGCTGTAGTATATACATCGAATCACGCTCGTGTGCCTCGCTATGACATAACCGCGGCGACGTCCCATAGATTTGGGTACCGATGGCACGCCGCCCGAGCCTTCCCCTCGTCGTCGCACACAAATACACGCACACCCACACCTGTATAACCTTCCTCAATACCTACGCGTGTATATACGCGGTCGAATCTCGGATAAACCAGAGCGCCTGCCCAACTCCTACCACGCGCGTGTGCACCCCCGTCCTGCTATTCCCGGTATTCTAATATCCTGCGAGCGCGCGCGCGGCTCTCCCCAACCTTACCCGCGTTCTATGTGTAATGAACTGTTCCGCGATATTACGGGTCTTGCGTGTGCGGCTGGGAGAGCAGTGATCGCGAGATGCGAGGATGGTGCGCGACGAGGATGAGAGAGAGAGAGAGAGAGAGAGGAGAAAAAATGAAAGATTGGTTGGTAGACCGCTATTGATGAAAAATGTAAGTAATGTGTTAACTGAAAATATTGATATAATATTTTTTCATGATTACAAAATGGTGAAAAAAATTGAGGTGAGATGATTAATTAAATGGTTGATATTTCAAATGTTTGGCGAAAAGAGAAATATTTTCATTGAAGCTCGTTCGTTTGACATTTTTTCAAAATTTTATAAATTAGCGGATTTTGCAAACGTTATTTCTCTTTGTCCAAAATTATTAATTGCATTAAAATATATAAAGTGATAAATGAAGTAACTTTTGTATGTTAATAATATTAGACCAATCAAAGTTGGAATGAAAATCTATTAAATGCTTTTTTGTTAGAGAGGGATTTTCAACCGTATATATACGGTTAAAATAAGAATTATCATGATGTTTTTAATTTATTTAAAAAATGTAACCGTTAAACTCTGTCTAATTACATATATATACATATATATACATAGAATAGTTAAAAAACTGGTAAGTTTGGATTAATTTAAATTCACATTGAATACGTAGAAGAAGTGTAACTTGAGTTAGGCCGACGTTGATTTTCAATCAACATTTATATAGCTTTTTCGATTGGTAACCTGATTATTTTTCTTTTTTAATTTTAGAGTTCTTCTATTTTATAAGTACGGAGAGAAATTTTAGAGTAGAAATTACCAAGGTACTCTGGTAGCACACGGGCAGACTATCAAAAACCGTAATATTTCCAGGTTTCTAGTACAATTTATAAGTTCCCCAGGGAAAAATATCAAATTGTCTGACAAGGAGAGGCTAAGGGTTCCGGATCACCAATTTATTTTAAACTAACAGAGATTATAGATATTATTGAATAATAAAACTCTGTTAAGTTATAGACCCTAACGCATCCATATA
>JAWWEQ010048829.1:0-14951 GCA_035583055.1 Torymus tubicola | reverse complement strand
GAGCAATCAGCCTCCGCATCCTGATACAAATAAGTTGTGACGGTTGTACCGGGAGAGTCGTAAAGTACAACGTTACATATTATAAACATTTTCGGTTTTTTGACGAGGGATTGGATTTTTCACTTCTAAATATCATGTATATATTTTTCAGCGAATATCTTAGCATTTCAATGAATTCTAGAGTTTCAAGTAAGGCCAGAGCAAAAACAATATAATGTTCGTATTAATAATATCGAGAATTGTGGTTACAACGTTCATAAATGTAATATAAGTCGTATTTATTCTGTGTGATTTTATAAATAACGAATAAACACGTCATTCGTTAAATTTACACAGAAATGCCAATAACATAATAACGCATTTAGTTTATCGACAAATGAGATATAAAATCGTTCAAAACACGCATAGAATCGCATGAGCATGATTAAAAGGGCAATTAATTCAGGGAATCGCACGATTCCACCGTAAATTTTATCAAGCAACAATTCACTTGGTATAAACTAGGTAAGGACGCGTATATATGAGGACATTTTACAGCTATTTAAATCATAAATGGCACGCGAAGGTGTCGCAACAATTTCTTGTTAAACTCCATCTCCGAAATTGTATAATCCTCCTAGGCGAAGCGTCTATAGCGATGTAACGTCGCGTGAAGAACACTTGACGCGACGATGCTCGCGTGTATTTTCATTATACGTCCTATGTATATGTATATATATGTATATATATACACACACACGCATACACACACACACGCATACACACACACACACATATATATATAACGCGAGTGAGTAGAATTTTGATTACAATTAAGATTGCGACGTAAATGAGCTTCGCTATCAATTAGTTATTTGCATAGTTTGCCCTAGCGTGTAAATGGTGTTTATTATTAAAGTTTTGTACAGCCCACTTGAAAATGTTTTTATCGAGGTAAAACGCCTCGGCGTTCAAGTTCTATTACGTTGAATATTTCGTTGCTATTTTATTGCAATGCTATTTACATGCTAATTTTATACGTGTATAAATTTAAAATACTTAAAAGCTTAAAAATAACACACTTTAATTTTCGTTAATTTTATAACTTCGAAACTATACAACAAAACTAACTAAAGTTTTATATAATCATTATAATTTCATTTGACTTTCACAACCCTAAACGATCCATTCCACAAATTATACCACTTCCAATACACGAAAATTATTTGCACATTCCGTATGACGTTCACGCGAAAATAATTCGAAATATCAAAAGACACTTTCCTAACCTCATTATACATTTCTCATACCGCCTACATCTACCACGTTACATCAAACGTTCCACAGAAGACACACACACATACACACATAACTGTCAATATCGCCCATATCGTCCCCCATATACGTACGAGAGAAACCCAAATTTTTGTCGCCTTTGGAAGGCCTCGTCGTTTACTCAACCTCCGCGCTTCGCAACGGCTGCAGCTATGAATTTTCGTATAATTAGCCTCTCTCTCTCTCTCTCTCTCTCTCTCTCTCGTACCAACGACATACACATACACCCACACACGCACATATATAGGACTTCTAGCTCCTTTACCGCGAGAGATGACTTGGCCCTTTATAAGCGCGCGTGCGAGCGTACTTCGTTTGCGGGCGAAACCTTTGACACGCGCCGCGTAACTACGCGTCGTATATGTATACCTATACGCGCGTGTATACGTACACTCGAGATATATACTCGCCATTATTTGCAGTAAAATCTCGAGTGTGAGTATAGGTATAGTATTATTATATAGGCACCGTATATACACCCAGCCGATTTACAACTCAATTTATCCTGGGCAACAAAGTGTGCCTCAAAGTGGGTAAATTCACCCTCTCTCTCTCTCTCTCTCTCGCGGATAGTTTGTATGTATAGAGGGCAATGGCGGTTAGCTCGATCGATTCGAAATGAGGCGCTCGGAAAAGAGAGAGGAAGAGATATAGAGGTAGAGAGAGGAAAAGAGGGAAAATTAAAAGGGAGAAAAGAAGGTGCAACGATGCTGCCATTGCCGTTGCCGGTTGTAATTGAGCGAGTCGAGCGAGCTGCTTTTTATCCCAGAGAGTGATGGATGTGAGCGAACCCGCCCGGATCACGTAGTTCGGATTTGCGGATTTTTTTTCCACTCCCATTTGTATGCTCGTTCGTTTGTTCGTCGCTCTTGTTGTTGCTGTCGTTGTTGTTGTTGTTGTTGTATTGTGAGTAGTTCGGTGAAGCGGATGAGTATATACGCGCGTTGAGAGAGAGAGAGAGAGGAAATTGAGCCGCTTGATAGCTGCGATGACGCTTTTATACGGGTATATATAGTTTATAGAAGAGGGAAGGTAGAGGATATGTAGTACCAGAATCCTTGATGAAGCGAGTATCCTGAACGTTTTTTTTCTCGAATTTGTTTGGGTGTTATATATGGAAAGTTCATTGATAGCGTAAACAAACGATTTTTATCGAGAATCTATTGCACTTGTGAATTACGGTTATTTTTCGTGCGCCACCTGGAGGCAAAAGGACTAACTAAATCTAGCAGTAATCACGTTTGAAAATACGATAGCTCGAATATTGTGGTTCGTTATATAATCTGGCCAATCAATAGTATGTCAATAACAAAGCTATATGTTTTCTAAAGTAAGAGAAATTGCCTAACTGCAATTTGACCGCATTCAAAACGGATTCGATATAACCCTTCGAAATAAAAGAACAAAAAGAAACCCTAGATTATTTCATCCGACAGTTACAACACATTCAATCCAATAATCAACTTACCTTTTCGTCCATACAAAGAATCGCCCAAGCGAATTAACCGATAACTTTATTTAAAATAAAAAAAAACCTATATTTCCTCGCAATAAATAACACGCGAAAAAAAGGCCAGCACGCAAGGCATACTTAATCGGATTCAAGCTGAAGAACAACCAACGCGTAGTCCTGCAAATCGAATTATCGCGCTCGCGCTTGCCCAATGAAGTGACACGCTGATAAAATCCACGGAATTTCCATGAGTAAAAAAAAAAATACTACGAGAGGCAGTCGACGACAAAGTTAATTACCGCGAACGTGACTCCGTCGATATTTCCTTGACACGCGCCGCCGCCGCCGACGACGACGCGATAATTCTGAATTTGCCTCGCGCTGAGACAAGAAGAGAAGGAAGGAGGGGAAGGACAACGCAGGGTAGAAAAATTTATGGCGCGTCGCGACGCACGCGCATAAATCCGCAAGAGACGCGAGGCGAGAAAGCGAGGCGATAAAAAAGGGTAGCTCAGGTGCGAAGTAGTTATGACGCAAGCGGAGGCTGGTTTACGCGCGTCGATGCGGATGTGTCTGTGTAGACGAGAAGAGTGTGCACATATGTGTCTTGAGATGTTTTTTAATGTGATCGCAGAAGAGAATTTTTTTTTCTCTTTCACAAAAGTGAAGGGCTGATATAAAAGGTGCATTTTGAAACGTGATAGTTTTCAGTTTTAGCTTTTTGCCAGATGCGTATATTGACGTTTTGGCAGAACGACCCGGAATTTTTTGCAAGTTATGAATTTTAATTTATCTACGATATTGTAAAATTCAATATATTTTGTCGCTGTGAAATTTAATATTCAAATGAAAGTGTATATGTGTGCATGAAATTTTTGGAACAATTTATTCAAGAGACCAAAACGATGAAAATATTGTTAATTATTAAAAATTGTATACATGAATTTAATCTTTTTTTTTTTTAAATAAAAGTTTTCTCTATATATTTCGTTGAAAAAATTTTTATAAAGTTTAGAAAAAATTTTTAAATTTCACACAAACACAATCGAACGCGCATCTATATAAACACAATGAAAAACATCGAAAATTGCAACACGCGTGTATATATATATATGTATAAAAATTCCAAAAAAAAATCCAATATCCGGCAACCGACGTCATTGCGAAAAATTCATTAAACCCTTCTCTTTCTCTTGTCGTCAATAACGCCGATATAATGAAATTGATTGAAAATTATCGAGCTTGCGAAAAAAATCTGCAGACGCGTCAAAGGCAATCCCGAAAGATTACCAGGCGCCGATCGCGTACGCATTTTTCCGAATATTAAATCTCTCACCCATACATATGCGCGCGCGCGCATATACGCATATTGAAAGAAATTCCTCATCGATTGTTTTCGCGAGCTCGCGGGGGAGTGGCGCGAGTATAACTTTTAATTTGCGCATTGATCGAAGTTAAATCCGGCGGCGGCGGCGGCAGCGTGCGGAAACAATATATGCTCTATAGCCGCGGTGCGGGCAATGAAAATGTAAATTTCCACCAGCGGACCCTCGAGTTTGATTGCATTTAAAGGGACATGCTTCGAATAAAGTACTCTCTCTCTCTTTTTTTTTTAATGATATTGCTAGAGCCGATTTATAGATTTTGAGAGCGGTGAAGAATTAATGTAATATCTGTCTTTTATTTTTTGTTGTTGTTTCGAGCCTCGGTTAAACTACGAATTACGATTGCCTGCGAAAACTTACATTTCGAGAGAGTTTATTGTTACGGTGATTAGGGTGAAGTGGCTTTTCGGGTCTGTGTAGTGGAATTGTAGTTGAATAACTGGTTGAAAGCGATGTAACGGATATCGTCGAGTTGGTTTTAGAAATTTACATATAGCGACGGAGCGAGAATTTCGAAGGGCTGTGTGTCTTTCAACTTACGTCTAATTACAAAAGACAAAATGTAATCAAGTATATATTTTAGAAAAGCCATATTAATTTGCGAGAAAGGCACTATACATAATAATTAATTGAAAAGAATTCTCTCTTTTTATTAATAATATAAATTTTGCATTTCTAATGTTGCTCGTATAAATATTGCAATTAGTAATGTTAATTATTACAGTACGGTAATAAAGTTAGTATTATAATACATATGTTATAATGAAAATATTTATTTTTGAAAATAAAGTACTGATATTTAATCTTTTACAGACAACAAAATTCTGTATTTACAGTTAAAAAGCTGAATTTAGGAAAAACGGAATACTCCTTTTTCATATACAAAAATTCGATATCATCAACTGTACAGAAATGATATTGTCAATTTTATAAAGTAAATATCAAGCTATAGACAGAGTAAATTATTTGGAAACCAGGCCAGGAATTTCTACATCAGTAACACAAAACATCCAAAAGTAATACAAACTAAAATTTCAATGGTTCCGGTTCGATGATTCAGAGTCATTCCAAAAACTTTTTCTCCCTTCCCTCGTCACGAGGTAATATACAATTTCGTTCAATGACGCGCAAAAGTTGTACCAGGCTTATACATACGGGAGTTGTCACAGTTTAATTGATATATGGAGCTTTGCTTTCGATATTATAATGGAACGGTCGAATGTGAAAATGATGAAGATGATTTTGTATATATGTATATGTGCAGAATGAGAAGAACAGGAATGGATTTGATTCCCCTAGTGCAGATTATCTGGATTCTAGTGTTTACGGGTGGGCGGGTGAATGCTATTGCGTATATTGAGTATATTCATTTCGAAAATGCTCTGCCGGAAAATAATTGAGCTTGACGTCAATGTTTTTTAATTTATTTGATGGGTATCGACTTCTATTGAATATTCGAATTTTATGAATTTTTTGTATAAACATGAATATCCTTTTGAAAATAGGTTAATTTATAAACCCTGGTGATAAAAACGTACAAAAATCAACCATATGTGATTGAAATTTTATCTGTCAATATTAGTACTTCAATTCCTCAAACAAATGTATTGATTACTTTTGTATTTTTTTTTATGATAATAACAAATTTCCTTAACAATATTAGTCGATAATATAAAAAAAAGTTTTTGTATACAATGAGAATAGGTAAAATAGTTCGAAAATTTTAATAAAAAAAAACTTTTCTCAAAATTAAAACATATTTTTCAACATTTTATATTTTGAAAACTTTTTTCACTCTTCTACAGCATCGAGTATATATACGGAAGCAAAATATAGAAAATAAAGTGAATGAAAAAGAAAAACAATTTATAATTGTATGAAATAAATTTTCCATATATTTATATTTTCAAATTGGCTATTTTGTAACGCTTCGTAAGTATCTGTTTGTTTTGTCTGGAACTTACGGCTTCAAGGATTATACTAAAACTTTGTCCAAACATTACCTATAGTGAGTTTTAGTAGTCCAAGCTGGTTGCGGCTTATACCTTTATTCCTGCTTGAATATATAAGGCTTTTAAAAAATAAGATTAAACAAAGATACTTTATACCAACAAAGAAAAACAAATGAAAAAAAATTCACATTCAGATTATCTTCAGTTGTATCTCAGTTATATTCATTATTTTCTAAAACATCTATTTCTTCATTCTTCCACAAGCAATAATTTCTCATTCTACGTACAATTTTCAAAAAAAAATTCAAAGCCCTTAATACGCACGTATTGTAAAAGAAAACGACATTGTACGTAACATATATAACAATTTCCACCTTTCAAATCTGCCAACCTTCGCGAAATTTAGAAATCCCATTTATCCGCTTTACAAAAACTATAACGTCCGTCCGTCCACCGCGCGCATGTGAAATAATACACCAACCATTCCACGTTC
The DNA here is from genome assembly GCA_035583055.1 of Torymus tubicola. Taxonomy (NCBI): domain Eukaryota; kingdom Metazoa; phylum Arthropoda; class Insecta; order Hymenoptera; family Torymidae; genus Torymus; species Torymus tubicola. The sequence continues at coordinate 8,354 of JAWWEQ010048829.1, read as the reverse complement.
AATATTTCCGCGAAAAACGCCAAGCGCGCGTATATAAACGCGAACGGCGAAAAAAGTTAATAAGATTTTCTTATGAAACCAGGCAGGGCTGCTAGCTTAAAAGCTTAGCTCTTCGGGCTCGCGCAAGAAGCGCAAAATAATGAACCTTCATAAATGAAAATCGGTGCGCTTGCACATACTTTCTCATTCTCTCTTTCCTACACATGTACATATATATACTTGTCTATGACAGACTGCAGCCTTAACGTACACACATAAAGAGAGAGAAACCCATGTCATATCGCAGCCACCCAAGGCTTGTTTAATTGATACGATTCGTCTTTCTTAACTGGCGCTTTGCACTTTTTCTCGTTTTTAAGACGAAGCGCGAGTTGGTGCAACGGCAACGTATATAGAATGAAGCGCGTATACTAAAGTAGACAAGTGCACCCTGAACGCATGCTCGATTGAAGCCTCTAAATCCCGTGGCTTTAACGGCCGAGCGAGTAACTAGTTTTGCGGGAAACGCAGCCGCGCGGCGTCGGCTAGCTGCTACTACTACTACTACTACTAGCCGTTTACCTCTAGGGTCCGCTTTAAAGTTTCGGATTTATATTCGCCTGCCGACGCGCTTTAACTTTGTGACCGTGCCGCGGTGGGACGATTTTTAATGTTGAGAGAGTGGTCAACGCGTTGCTAGGCTTCGCTGCAATTAAATAATTTGTTGCGATGAAGATGAAGTGATTATTTTTTTTTATGAGATGGTTATGGGGCATGCATATATGGGGAATAATTAGTTTTAATGGGTTACTTATACATTTTAGTTGCAACAATATATATTTAAGAACGACATGTGAGGAAAGTAGATTCTCTTTATTTATTAAAGTACGATTACATTGAAACAAAGTGTAAAACAAAGGGCGTGTTTTCTTCTTTTTTTTCAAAAAGAAGTTTCTTTGGGTTAAAAAGACCCTTTGAACGAATACACTTCTTTTTGAAAAGAAGATTCTTCTTTTTTTTCGCGAAACTTTGAACTTTTTAAAAGCGTTGTAGAAAACTATGTTTTAAACATAAAGTTGTCTTTACTTATTTTATAATTACGTCTGTATATAATGTATATTTAATGCTTTTTAACTGTATACATTAAAATTAAATATTTATTATGGACTCCGGCGAAGAAAACATTATTTCCCAGTAAACTGAAGCACATTTCATAATGAAGTGTATTACTTTTGGAAAAATAAATTTCATTAAATTGCGTTATATCTCATAATACGCATATAAAAGGATAACATTTCATTTCGAAACCGTATAATATTCATCCTTCAATACATTAAAGAGGATAAGAACGGCCATTCGCGTTTATCATTCAGCCATATTTCATATTTTACTATATTTATAAATGTATTTTTTTTAATTAATGACCATAATGTAATTTGCGCCATTATATTTAAAATTAATAAATTCATTCGCAAGATAGATGGATTTCGTTCAGAATTAAATAAATACCTATTGATTAACCGTAACTTAAACATAATCAGTACTAAACATATATTCATTAATTCTCTAAGCTGGTTAGTCATTTTTGTATCAATAAATCGACCTCTTATTAGACATAAAATTTATAAACAATTTCAATGAGTTTAACAAGTAAAGTCTCCAACCTAGCTACTGATCGATAAATCGACTACTCCCGCAATTGAAATGCTATAATGATAAATAATTATTGATTTTGAATAAACATAGTTAATTCTTATCATGTTCGATGAAGTTGCATCATAAATATCAAATATATGAATACGTGAATGATTGATAAACTTTAATTCCACACAATTAGGATAATTATTTATTCAAAATATACAAATGTACTACCATTCATTGAATGCAATTATAATCTTTTCTCTCAGCGCATGCACATCAGAATCGCCACTCTTTTCTTCATTCAATACATTAATAAACAACCCAAAGAATAAACAAACCCTTTCTCAACCAAAAACTTGACAATTCCGCCCTCTAACAAAAAAAAAATGACGAACCAATCGCTAATATACCATGAAAACAGCGCACACAAGAACCATAAACTAAACTCCAGACTGTTTACAATGGCAGCGTGAGTTGCCAATCCAGGCGCGCTAATTATTGGAAAACGCACTCGTTCGCCCCCGTCCAGCCGCACGGCGGGAGGTCAACACACGCGAAATTACACATATATTTCCAACAGCTCGCCGTCGTCGCTACTACTACTACTACTGCCGCTATATACGGCAATCAACGAAACGACGAGAGCCTCTCTCTTCGTCTGTAGAGACAAATCGTAACAATCAGCGCACGGCGACTTAATTAACCGCGAACAATGCAACGTAGTATACAACACGTAGCGCTCGTACGATACAATATTCTCTTTTTTCCGTTCCCTTCGTCCCTTGTTTTCCTTTTTCGCGGCTGTCCACTTAATTGCAAAGCTTCCGGGGTGAGCATTGCGAGAATGTTTGCATCTGACCGAGGGAAGTGATGAGAACACATATGAGTGTGTAGGAGTGTCTTGAGAGGGATGGTGAACGATGTCGAGGGTAATAAGGGGAGAATGTTTGAGAACGCAAGGGGAAGTTATTTGTCTTTCTTTTTTTTAATAAAACGCGAGGGTGTGTGTTTCTACACGAGTGCGCGTTTATTCTCAATTTGGGTCATTTTTTGAAAGATGCGGGGTTGTAGTGTACGTGTAAGGGGAACGATGGAGAAATGTTCAAAACTATATAATCGTATGGTATAATAGCTCGTCAAATATTGAATTTTAAACGACGCTTTACTTACAAGACCATAAAGGAAAGTTGCAAAATTATAAGTTACTTTCTACATGTTTGCGTCATGAATATTTCTTTTAGAATAGGAGTTTTACATACACCTCTTAACCATGACTTACCGTACAATACCCAGCATTACATAGAGTTCTCTATTCATCAAAACAACGCAACCATACACTTTAAACAAACACTTGAGCAGCAAACAATGAATTTTCGAAGAATTTCATTCCTTTCAAGTAATCACTTTATTACTTCACTCGCAGTTGCTACGTACCTTAACAGCCCCACTCATTCTACTTACTATTTACACACTTCTCGGATACATTCCCGTAGCCGTCGCTATATATTTGTTTTTACGAGAGGTATGAATTACCGAGAGCACTAAGACTAATACCCTCCCCCCTCTGTGTGCTGCACTCTCGCTACAAGCGTACCAAGAGAGAGAGAGAGAAACCGTGAAAAGGTCAATATTTTCAACGTGAGAAATAGCGTAAAAATTTTTCAGTTACACCAACCCGTATATATATATATATATTTACTTATATACGCGGCGATACCGCTTTCACGTCGTCTGGACACTAAAATACGTACAGTTATATACGCAATTTCTGCACATCTCTGCGTTCTTTCTCTCTCTCACTCGCGTACTTGAAAGCACACGCGCGCGAGTAATATACGCAACATGAAATTCGATACTCTCGGTATGTATACATACATTTTGCTCTCTCACCGTAGCCAATTTATCCGTGCGTGTATAGTCTTCGGTATAATTGGCGACGCCGATAATTGACGGAGACGCAGAGGTATACATAGATGTATGTATGTGTACTTTAGCTAAAAGGTGACGCGTATATCATGCATGTGCATCATTTTTGCTATAGGTTTAAAAATATACCGAAGCGGAAGTGAAATGTCATTATATGAAGAGCAGGACGGGAATTAATTTTTAATTCTCTTTGTCAAAGAGAATGGAATGGGCGGGTAATTCTCGTTTGTTTTAATTATGCTCGGAGAGTGGACGAGATACTTTGTATAGAATAAAATGGATCTGTTTCGTGGCTAATTAATACAAATATATATGTGTGTGTGTGTGTTCAGATTAAAATTTCTTGTCTTCATTATGACAAATTGGTAATGTTCGGCGCAGACTGAACCAGTGACAGTACGTAATATCCCTTTGTTGATTGTGATTAATTTTATTCTGTAATTTAAGTTAATAAAACATGTATTACTCTAACCAATTAGTAGTGTAACACACATTTTGGTCAGCCATTCTATTTTCCCCACCCAAACCGAACGTAAAATGATTTTATCAGCGTATATATGCATGCTTATATAAATTGAATACCAATTTTCCTCGATAAAACGTTGCAATTAAATAAACGGTGTTAAACAATCGACTGATATGTGTCAAGTAATGGTAAATTTAAATTGCGCCGACAGTGAGAACTGTAGAAGAGAGGGGGCCGGAGTACGAGCGCAAAACGCGGCGTGTCAGAAATAGTCGAGTGCGCATGAAGCATATATATAATACCGTGGCACGAGTATGAAACGGGTTCTCTTCTGATCAATTGTGATTGATTGTCCAAAAGATTAGATATCGTTTCTGAAACATCATTCACTTGCTGGCGGGGTGGAATATTGCTGTTTCTGACGATTTTTACTCGTGAATTCGGGTCTACCGTCAAAACCGTGAAGAATCGCCGAACAAAGGAATTTTCAGGAATGATATTTTAAAAGTTTGATGAAAAGATTTCGCTTTTCTCTTTTCAACAAAATAGCTTTTCGCTAGTACAGATAAAAGCATTGATATAACAATATAGAGCAGTGATAGATTTAAATAATCTTTCTCTTATCATTTTAATGCATATACGCATCAAATTCATTGTTACTTTCTAATTAAAATATCAATTGTATCAATAATTAAACAATATATTTCTACGAACTGATCGCCTGTTGCTTGACTGAAATGCAACAAATTCTCTTCGATAAATTTCGTTTAACAATTCACTGTAATTATTAAATTATCGAATAATCGAATAATTATTATTGCTATACATAATCAAACAAAGTGTCTAATTAAATGTATCATTAGTGAAGATAATAATACAATACATTAGTTACTCTTAGTTTTTTTTAATATTTAGTAGTCCTGCATTAATCTCGTAACGTTGTAATTTTAATAACCACATCGATTATTTCAGTTACTATAATAGCTGTTTTTTACTCTCTACCATGCAATTCACCGCCTCACTAATATATTCTTTATAAAGATCCCAAGTCATACCAAACGTCACGTATAACTATCCCTATTCCCGGTCGCACACACCTCTTTATAAAACCATCCAATCATCACTATAAATCGGCTCACAGCAATTTCATGAAAATTTATAACCATAAAAATATCATCTGCAACGGCCATTCGGACCAACGCGCCAGTAGTAGTAGCACAGTAGCAAAAAAATTGCATTCACGAGTGGTGGGAGCACCGATAAGGGAATATAACCGTCGCCAGGCTCACGTGATCCCATCTTACGAGCTGGGAAAACAAACGTTCACCGAAAATCGAAGTGGAGAGAGAGAGAGAGAGAGAGAAAGAGAGTAGAAAACCTCTTGCTCTCGTCCAACGAAAAACGATCGAGACGTGTAAGAGAGAAAGAGGTTCGCTCAACCCCCTCTGGCAACCGCAAAGAGAGAGAGAGAGAGAGGGAGAGGGAGGGAGAGAGAAACGTCGAACGTGTGCGAGCGCATGCCTCGGCCATTTGCGTACGCGTCCAATTCCCATTCCGTGGCACGTTCGCCCCGACGCCCAATTACTCGACCCTCGCCGTACGATCGTTAGTGGTTTTCGAAGAGTTTAACCGCGATATTTTAGCCGTACAAGGCCGAAGGGATGATGATTTATACGCGGTACGAGAGAGAGTGAGAGCGTATATATAGGAAGAGAAAAGGAGAAGTATACGCGAGCAGCGTATAACGCACCACCACGAAAAATTATTCGTCTCTAATGCTTCTTCTTCGCGTTTTTTCTTCTTTTCTTGTCTCGGCGCTTATTAAATGCGCAGAGGGTGTGGAAAAAGTTTGTGTTTTTGTCTTCGCTTCCTCGCGTATAGAAAGTGAGCGGAGGTAGCAGGGTGGAATGATTTTTTAAACGAGGCGAGGATTTTATCTGCCGTGAGAGATTTATGTGGTGAGCTTTTATTTTCGGCAAGAGGTAACGTAGCAGCAGCAGCTGGAGGATATTTAGTGGGAGCACCGGTTGTTGTTTAGCGATTCTTCTGGAAATTTTAATTATTAGCCACAATTATATAGATATATATCTATTTGATAAAGTCATTCATAATGTTTTTATTTTTTTTTTCTTGTACCTCCTTACACTTTGCAATTAACACGGAACCCCGCGTACGTATAATACCGTCAAAAATCACTGAACTTAGAATTCCACTGGGCAAATAGCAACCACCCCTATAACCTCTTCAGAATCTTCGCCGCGGTCTCACGCAACGACCAATAAAGCCGCACCCGCGGGCTCGCTATATTCCCACGGACATTATCATTCAACCGGAAGCTATATATATATATACATATACACACACATGTACCATTCGATGTTCTATATCTATTTCAATTCGACAACCACGTTAATTTAACGAGGTACGGTTAAAGCGTCCAACTGGCCAAGCGGCGCGCATGAGTATTGGATCGTCGAACGGTGGTGGTGGTAGTGGCGACCGCTGCCGCTACCACCGTCCTTAGCATCCTCTTAGAACTAATTTCTAGTTCGAGAGGTGCGACCTCCATAAAAGGGCCATCATCGCCATTAGATGCACACACACACACACGTATGTGCATGCATATATATGAGCAAAAGCCACGTGGGTATAGGTCTTGGAATATTATCGACCCTAGCAGTTTCATGAGAATGTCTTGAGGCTCTCTATATACGGTCTTCAGATCACTAAGATCTAATTAATATACGACTGACGTAGTTCGTTGGAGAGAGAGAGAGAGAGGGAGAGAGATGTAAGTGTGGAAGGGAGGAACGGATTGACGATTACCGTGTCGACGTCGTAGACCCAGTTTTGGATTTTGTACAAGAGAGTAGGTAGAATCGATGATAACGAGTGTTTGATGAAGTATATATAGGCATTGATGAGGATTTCAAAATTTTTAACGGCCGTTTTTAATGGTAAAGTTAGATCCTAGGAAATAGTATAATATATGTCTGTTTCGGTTTAATCTTCATTCTTATATTAAAATGATTATTTTAGAAGGTATAAAATAACAATAGATAATTTGAAAATCTACCGTAGCCCCATTTCCCCGCTAATTTTATCGTATACCCTTTATTCCCGAGTTTCCTGCGCGCAATTTTCGCCAGTACCATTACATACTCGCCTTTATCCAACCATATAAACCGCAACTCCCATTGCTTCTCCACCACCACCACCACCATCGTAACAACATTTTACTTGTCCCATCTTCCGCACTTGGTCAACACCGTTACCGAATCACCATCAGACCGTTATACCCACCCCCTCCTCTTCCCATGCAAAATGTATCCTAACCTCTAAACTCTTCCAAGACGACGATTCCCTTCCACACACGCACACATAGTCATGGTATTAGGCTACTAACGGTGGGACTACCGCGTACGTTTTAATTGCCAACCGTGCTATCTCAGCCAATTGTGAGCTCCATGACGTTCCCTTCCCCCCACTCTCCGAGGATATCTTCGTTAATAGACGCGGTGATGCTGAACGTGGATATAACGCGCACGACCAGTTCGTAATTCCCTTCCCTTCCTTCTCTCTCTACGGTTCAAGCTTATTCGCTACATCTTGTCGAAGTGGTATTTGAGCAGTAGCGATTGGATCTAAACGCGTATGGTCGATCTCTTGATTGATAGACGGGCGTGATTACCTTTCCCTTTCGCATTTAGGATAAATCATTTCTGGCTCTATTGACGAGACCTCGTCAATTATATATATAGCGAAGGCTGAAATCTCTCGTAGTATATATATCGGTAGCTTTTTGCGCAATCCTTGATTGTTCCATTTTCACAATTCTCTGTATAATGGTACATTATTCCAGGATCTATATATTCGGCATAATTTTATCGGGCTCACATTGAATCGTTGGTTATACATATATATGTATATATGTATGTATGTCTAATTTTATCGAAATCAGGTCGTCGAAAATGCATGCAATGCAGAAATTATTTTTGAAAAGCTTTCAGAGAGCAATCGCTTCGTATTGGACACATTCTGCCTATCAAAAGGCAAAATCTCAATGTAACTCGAAATTAATCAAGCTTCCCCCCGCCTCTTACCAAAATATCGCTCGAACGAACCGAAGAGTTAATTGCTTTAATAGGCTGGTAATTGTTTGCTGACCCAAAAGCCACTCGATATTTACAATTATAACCGACGTATAGTTAATTAACAGACTTATACTCGATATATATATATACGTGAAGCCATTATAATGTAACCGAAGCCACCACAGGTCACTTCTATTCGGAAAATGTTACATTTTCCCATCCTCGTTATGGCATTTATATAGATATAT
>JAWWEQ010048828.1:0-14959 GCA_035583055.1 Torymus tubicola | reverse complement strand
AGGTAATTACTGCACCTATCGAACCCCGCAAAGAAAAAATCCCTATCTCAAAAATTCTCTTAAAACATTAATTTTGAACACTTTTGGGCTCAGATTGGCCACTGTGTGGCGGTGAGACTATCTCCACACCCTCCAGCAACGAAGCAAGTGGCACAAGGCCAACACAAACAGTGCTGTAGGAGACATCGTCCTGCTAGTCAGTGAAAACACGTCATCAACTAAATGGGCGCTAGGGAAGATAGTCAGTACCTTCCCGGGCAGTGACGGATTGGTACGCGTTGTAGAGGTCAAAACAGCGAAGTCCATTTTCAAGAGACCTCTAAACAAAATTTGCAAGTTTCCAGTACTCAATGAAAACTCAACACCGGAAGAATTTAATGAAATGTAATGTTTACGACTCACATCATGTACAATTCTTAGTTATATCATTTGCCACGGCGAGAGGCGGCCCAGTTCCAAACGTCAATAATTAAAAAACGGAATTATTGTGAAACTCCGCTTGATTATTTTGTAATAATGTAATAATTTTCAATTTAGTTACTGTTCTAGCTTAATTTACTAATTACTCAGTTTTCTTAATGCAACTCAACTTGCTCACTCATGTCGCGATGGTAATTGTAAATCGGCGCGATTCTCGCACCGAGGCGGGCGGAATGTTAAACCGAACAATTAAATTCGGCGCTCCAGTGAACAGCTAGCGCCAGAGCGAGTATGTACCGTCAGAGCGTCGCGTCGTTGGTAAGGTGCCCCGTCGCCGCACGAGACGACGCCGACCATCACTCGCTTGCGCCTCGCTCACGCGTAAAGCACGTTTTTTTTGTTCCTCTTTCGCAAGCGCATTTTTTTTGTTAAAGTGTAAAGCAGAGTTGGGAGTGTACAATAAATTATTTTGTTCATTTAACTGTGTCTAGTTTCATTATTCGTCAACCCATTTCCTACTAAATTCATACGCACGCAAGCACTAAGGAAGTCTCACGTACCAGAACAAAAACTATTACATTTTACTTTTTTATGTTAACCAAAATTCTGTAAAATTATAGCGGAATATCGACCATTTTAAGTATGTTTAGGGATTTAAGTTCGTTTTATATGTTCAACTCGTTAGGAATTGATTGTAGATGAAAATGTTAAATGAAGAAAAAAAATTATTTGTTTCAATGTTTTCTGTAACTTTAGCGTATAAAACCTAATCAAACATTTTTGTATTATTGTATTAAATTAAATCTTGTGAAATGAAGACTAAAAAACCTACCATTTTATGTACATGAAAACGTTTAAAAGTGTTTTTATAGGTGTAACTCGTCAGGAATTGTTTTGACATAATAAGTTTAAATACGAAAAAGTTTTGTTACATTATTATCTACACCTTTTGAATTTAACATTCTATCCTACTTACATGTTAATATTAAATAGGAAAAAGTTTTATTTTATTATTTTCTACAACTTCTGTATTTAACATTTATTTGTAAAATCAAATCCTGTCGAGTTATAGCCGAAAATCGTCCATTTTTTACCTTTTTGCGTTTTTTTCGCATTTGGGTTGGTAAATATTGCTTGCAGCAAAAAACTTCCAATAGAAAAAAGGTGTCTTTTAATTATTTTTAGCAGATAAGCCTGTAAATATTTGCTTAAAATTAATTTTTCTAGAAATTAAGCTGTAAAATCGATTTCTTGAAATATTTCTGTGTCCTCGCATTGGAAAACTTTTTTATTGATGTTTCCCATTTTAAAACCATAACTTAGGCATAATTAGCGGAGGATTTTCTCAAAAGCTCCATAAAATAGGTCTAAAATTCGTTGAGATAATCGAGCTAGAAGGGTACATACGGACGTACAGACATACATACATACATCAGAGAAAATGCTTAAGACGCACTCATTTTTGATGGAAAACACTTTTTACACATTAAATTCTTAGTTTTTGAAGTAAGACAATTTCCGCTATGGTGGAATTATAAGGCTCACCTGAGTAGCGGTCGTACCGAAAAATGGGGTTATGTTTACTGGCGTACTTGGCAGTCAATATAAGGCACAACAATACGCAAGAAGAGCTACTCTTACTCATATACCTAACTTTCATATACGGTTGGTTCTTTGTTAAATTAACTGAAATTTGATGAATATGTTCTATTTTTTATGATTTTTAATAATTAATGTTTGAGAGCTGTGTCATGTCAAACTTTACTATTTTAATATTTTTTGCATTTTTTGTGAATTTTGATCAATTTATAATTTCCTGGGCATGCATTTTTATGCACCAATAGCCATTGAGTTGCTAAAAAAACTATTGAAAGAAATTTCAATTTTTTTTCTTTCTATTTTGAATTCGCTTTACTGTTTTTCTATGGCGCAAAGAGATGATTGTGACATAAAAAGTTTAAAGAGCACACCTAAAAATAATAAGATACAGAAACTTCCTTAGCCGTATGTATACGTATACAGGGATGTGGGGCGGGGGTTGAATATCTTAGGAAAACTCGAAAAGGAACGAATTTTAGTCTATTGATAAATTTGATGCCAAATTAATGGAGTTCTTATTGAAAAAAATGAAGTTAGCCTCTATATAACCTCGGAAATCATAGTCAAGGACCAATTTAAGGCGTATGTCTGAATTAGCAGAAACTCGGTCGCTTATCAACGGGAAAAGAACTCTGGATACGGCTGTTTTAGGGTGGATCTTTTCTTGTCTCACAGACGTAAACCTGGGCGAATGCGAAACAGTAGTAGGGAATCCATAGGTAAGGTTATGTAAGGTAGTTACCTAAGGTAGTTAGGTAGCCAAATCAATGCCTTGAGTAAGAAGCGCCGGCCTTTCCAGTAAGAAGCGCCGACCTTACCAGTGAGAAGCTGGTCCCTGAAATACGGGACCTACTCTGAGGAGGCTACACTGGGAAGTGGACCCAATGTCCTAAAGGAAACAGAGAGTGTTGGCTTAACTGGCACGGTGCGTATCTAAAATATGTCCTCGCCAGAAAAGCTTTTCAACAAGAGGATACAACAGGAAGGATGCACTTCCTGAGCCCAAGAGACTGCAGGTTGATACTCCCCCTCCTGAAAAAAGTAAACCTATTCTTATCTCTGTCATGAAAAATGTTTCCTTGAGAAAATATAAATTAATCAAAATCGGCAAAAAATGAAGGAGATTCTAAAATTGTAAATTTTGACATAAAACAGTTCGAGAAGATTAATTTTAAAAAATCTGAAAATATTTATCAACGATTACAAAAAGTTTCAATGAAATATATTTTGTCAGCTTTGGATTTGACAAGGAATCAGTTGTATGAGTAATGCACAAAAATAAATGAAAAATTCTGTATTTTGAGAAGTTAACAAATAAACTTGCCGACTCGGTCCGCTTCGAGGACTACTTTCATAACTTGCAGAATTGGCAGAATTTATTTCAGCGGTTACTTCTTCCGGTGTTTCCAGTTGATGTTCAGGCGTAGGTGATGGCACAATAAATGATTTGGATCTATAAGTATTTGACTTGCTACTGAGACCTAATTTTCCCCTTATTCCAGAAGCTTTAACAGACTGTCTTCTTAATTTTTGTATCATATCGCTAAAAAAAATATATGAAATTTGTTGTCCATCATTAAAATTATAATTATTTAATCTTTAGAGAATTAAGATTTAATTGAATGCTATTGAAATTGTACATATTTGTATTTTATAAGATGTATTATTTACGCATAAAGTTCATTTTATTTAAGTCGATGTATTAGTATGCTGGTAGGAAAGAGCAATTGTTATATTACAATTTTACAATAAGATTTATACAAGTATTTTCAAAGAGAGCCGAATTTCGAACATTTTATCACCTTACATCTTTCTTATGACAAAAGGAGATGAAATATTCGCTATATCTAATTCTGTATGACTTTAGAGCTAATGACGTCTATGTGTGACACATCTTAAAATAATCGATCTGTGTAAATTATGAGTATTTCGGTTAACCATTGTGTACTTTAGTGTATTTAAACATTACACAAGTTTTGTTTATGGAAAAAAATGATTATTCTTCCAAGCTCATACATTGGTTTTCCATCCTCTAAAGATTAAGTAAATTTATTATGTTATTAGTTATTTAGCTAAATGAAATACCGTCTGAAATCTTTAAAAACCATAGTTTCCAATTCATGTAGTCGTTTCATTTCTTGTTCAATTGTTCCATGTGAGGCTCCAAGAGATCTTAAGTCATTTATGATTTTCGCTTGCTCATTCATTTCTTTCTCTATTAATTTAGAACGCTTTTTAGCATCTACGTTAGGATCAAAAACAAAAGCTGGCAAACTATCTGTATAACTTTTCTTCTTTACTAAAATACTTTCTTGGCTTGCGCTATTATCCGGATGATCAATATCATCGCTATCGTATTCGAAATAAGCATGAACGTCATCCTCTTCAGAACCTGTTAACATCGTTAACGTATGTCCAAGTGCTGAAAGGTGTTGACCCATGCTCACATCAAGATGAATATCAACGCCCTCCATTTGCCATTGTACATTCAATATCCATTTAGCATTTTCAGTAACTTTACCTTCGAAAAAATAAAAAATAAGACTTTGTTTTCATATAAAAGTTGTCTTCGAAATATTAAGCATGAAGTAAATACCATTTTTATCTTGTTTCTGAGCTATTGTTCGACTACATACTTCATAAGTTCCCTCAGAAACAACGCACAAATTCATAATACTATTATCATTCATATTTGGTTTCCAATCATCTAATGAAGTTTCGAAGTCTTCTGCAAATCTCAGACATAAACCAATGAATCTATAAATGGACAAATAAAAAAAGTTAAACATTAAAACTAAACCATAAATCATAGAATAATAATATTTAACAGGTATCAATACCTTGCTTTGCTAACTAAACTACCACTACTACAAGCTGAAATACTTGTGTTTTCTAGCGTTATAACAACAGCTCCATGAGAATCACCGTCATAGAGACCTCGATTCATGCCCCAATTTTTAGGTGGAAGTGGAGTCAATGGTATACATATACCCATGTCATCCACAGTTAACTGTAAAAATAAGGTTCCCAAATTTGGTGCGCTAAGTTGACTGGTCAGTTGTCCAAATGGAACTTTTTCAAATACTTGTTGTGTGGCCGTTAAAACTTCTTTATTTAAATTTGATCGTTTTTCATTCCAGTATTCGTAAGCATTTTTATAATTAAGCCACACAAGAATTGCTTTATCAACAGCCATCGGTTGAATATAAATAAGCGGTCTTTTTAAAGTTATTAAAACTACTTCTTTATCTTCTCCTTGAGCCATTTCTTCTTGAAAGGCATTTCTTAGGCCAACACGTGTATTAAAGAACGCAAATTGTTGAAATTCCGGTTCAGCTTCTTCAAACATTACGTTTTTGATCAATTGTCCAAGACTAAGATTTATATCGACTTGAGCCTTTCCAAATAGTTTCATGTAAGGATTTGGTTGTGTAGAACCTGATAAATTTTGAACTCGATTCGAAAGTTGAAATTCAAACGCACCTGTCTCAAAGCGCACTGCAGAATTAGTTGGTGTTGTTGCAGTAAGCTGAATTCTCTATCAATATGTAGGAAATCAAATTAAGTAGTTAATGATAGAATTTAAACATTAATAATGCACTAATAAATTATTCAGAATTATAGAATAAAATTGATAACTTACTTTTATACGAATAACAAGTGCAAATAGTATTTTTTTTAAAATAGAACTTGTAGAAGATGGATCGTCATCTTCAAGCCACAAAGGAACTGGCTTTTCACCACCATATACTTTTTGTACGACTTCATTTACTTCCTTCATAAAAACCTTTTGTACGAACACTAAATGATTAAGAAGATCAGTTGTTAATGAATGCTCAAATATTCCAATATCTGCTGTGGCATTTAAATAACTTCCTTGTCTTAGAACTACTCCTTCTATAAATAAATAATAAATGAATGTATAAATTTAATTTAGAAAAATTTAAAATTTTAAAATTACCTGCAATTTTACTATCATTTATATTACTTCCACTGTCCTGAATATATTCTGCGGATACATGTACTTTTGGTAATTCTATACTGGCTTCTGATGGTAAATTTGCTTCAGTAACTTGAAGTTTCGTTGTAAAGCTCAAGGTATGGCGCGGAAGATCGATAGTAAATTTAGCTTTACTACCTGTTATTCCAGAGCTGTTCACTTGATCCATTTTGTATTGGGCTTGCAGTGAAGGTAATAATGCAGCAGTAACACTAAGACTTTGTAAAATAACATGAAATTGCATAACAATGGGATCTAAAAGGTCAGATACTGGTTGAGACTTATCAATCTGAATGGTAGGAGCTTGAGGATATTGATGAGGACTGCTTAAAGGTCCATCTGTTTCTTCCTGCTGTTGCCCTCGTATCACTCGTGAAGAAGTTCTTGTTACTCTTAATTCCTATAATTTTAATATATTAATTATTAATAACATTACAATAATGTGTAATCCTTTTTATTCTGGTTTTGCATATAAATAGTACAAATCCTTCATTCACTCAACATATCCATTTAACATTTCTCAATAAGATTTATTTTTGGAAAAGATATGAACTGTTTCACCTTAACTTTCCCAGCGTGACGCGCAAGTGCCCAATCATGTTATTTCCAACTCGTATTTACGAAACTAATATGTTTATTAAAGAAATTTTTTATAAGTCTATCCGACGTATTTTTTTCTTAGCTTTTCAATAATACAGTAAGTTTATCCGAAATATTTTTTTTTCACCCGTAAAAATTATAAAACGTCTTTATATTTCAAAAAGTATATTTTTTATATTTTTGATCATCTAGATCAAAGATTGAGCATTTTTTACGTATAACTTATTCATAGTAGCTCGTCAGGAATTAATTGTACATAAAAATGTTAAATTTTGAAATGTTTTATTTTATCATATTCTACAACTATTACATTTTACTTTTCTATGTTAAGCTATATTCTGTCAAGTTATAACCGAATATCGACAATTTTATGAATATTTAGGGATTTAAGTTCGTTTTTATATGTTTAACTCGTTAGCGATTGATTTTACGCGCCTCATGCTTTTTGATCCGATCTTATTTACAGTTATTATATTTAATATTCGTGTCAAATTGAATTGCTATACACCATTTCACGAGTATTTAGGCATTAAAAACTCGTGGTATAACTCGTGAGAAATTGGTTGTAGATGAAAATGTTAAATGGAAGAAAAAGATTTGTTTCAATGTTTTCTATAACTTTTGCGTGTAAAACCAAATCAAACATTTTTGTATTATTAAATTAAATCAAATCTTGTTAAATGAAAACTGAAAATGTACCATTTTATGTACATTTAGGCGTTTAAAAGCGTTTTTATTAGTGTAACACGTCAAGAATTAATCTTACATGATAATTTTACATAGAAAAAAGGTTTGTTTTGTTATAATCTATAACTTTTGTATTCAACATTTCTGTGAAAAATCAAATCCTGTCGACTTATAGACGAAAATTGTACATTTTATGTATTTTAAGCGTTCAAAAGCGTTTTTGTAGATGTACCGCCTTAGGAATTGATTTTCCATGATATTGTTAAATGGGAAAAACTTTTGTTTTATTATTATCTAAAATTTTTGTATTTAACATTTGTTTGTAAAATTAAATCCTGTCGAGTTATAGCTGAAAAACGTCCATTTTTTATCTTTTTTGCGGTTTTTTCGCATTTGGGTTGGTAAATATTGCTTTTAGCAAAAAACTTCCAATAGAAAAAAGGTGTCTTTTAATTAGTTTTAGCAGATAAACCTGTAAATATTAGCTTAAAATTAATTTTTCTAGAAATTAAGCTAAAAAATCGATTTCGTGAAATATTTCTGTGTTCTCGCATTTTCCAAAACTTTTTCATTGATCTTTCCCATTTTAAAACCATAACTTAGGTATAATTAGAGGAGTATTTTCCCAGAAGCTCGATAAATTCGGTCAAAAATTCGTTGAGATAATCGAGTTAAATGCGTACATACGGACGTACAGACATATATACATCACTGAAAGTGCTCAAAACGCACTCTTTTTGGGTGTAAAACACTTTTTATACATGAAATTCTTAGTTTTTGAAGTAAGACAATTTTCGCTATGGTGGAATTATAAGGCTCTCCCGAATAGCGGTCGTGCCTAAAAAGTAGAAAAATTTTATTTTCGATACAAGTGTGCAAAGTGGGTCATTCTCGTACGGGTGTAGTTTGTTGCCCGAGCGAAGCGAGGGGCCTGCAAGTTCATATAAAATTTTTTAAATTTATAGCAAGGGAACTACTCGAACTGAGAAATTAAAAAAATTTCCAAAACTATATTAAATTGTAGTCGTCAATGTAATTCACGAATTTTTTTTTTTATCGGCAGTGAACCCCTTTGTAAGGGTTAAAATAACATAACGTTTTTTCAACATATCTCGACCTCTGCTAAACTTTTTCCAACAAAAAAAATTTGAAAAGTTTCCAATACAAAATACAAGAAATTCATAGTAGTTTGAATATTAGGAGTTGCATCCCTTATTTTTTAAAGGGAGAAATTGTGTTTTTTCAAGCATAATTTTATCATCAAAATTCAGAAAATAATAAAAAATGGATTAAATAGTATTTTTCCTAATTGCGCAAATAAATAAATGAGTTACGTATTGCATATTTTCATAAAAGATAAACAACAAAACTTAAAATTTACAAAACCAATGAAATGGTCGGCTCCAACAAGCCAAAAAGACTGCTATTTCTGTATGACTAACACTACTGGTTTTAACATGACTACTAAATCTTGAATTGTGTATGCAGACGTTTATTCAGTGAAAAAGCATGAAAAAATAGTAGTCGGGGATGAGTCTGGGACATCCGAATGCATGGATGTTGTTACGTGTGATAGCATTCCAAACATAGTCGAAGCTCGAAAACGAAGCAGCACGCCGCGGCGATAGCCGCGAGTCAGCAATAATCATGAGACGCGCAAAATCGCGCGGCGACTCTTTGGACACGAAAATGCCGACATAGAAATTTGGTAGCTAAGCGAAGATGGAAGACGCTGCAATAATAGCCTCGGTACTCAAAAAGAAAACCATGTGGGCACGAAGAACAACAGCTTCTTTCTACTGAGATAGAGAAAAGGGATTTCGAAAATATTTCACAAACGATACAGAAAATTCTTTAGTATTTTGTACAGATCTCAAGGGGTTAGTGAATGAGCTAAAACCGAACTCATATAAAGACGAAGACTGGAGACTTTTTATTGATTCATCAAAACGAAGTCTCAAAGCTGTTTTACTTTACAACGGAAATAAGTTTGCATCTATTGATATAGATCACTCGACTAAATTGAAGGAAACTTATACAAATTTGGAGATAATATTGCAAAAACTAAAGTACGCTGAACATCAAAGGAAAGTTTGTGGCGATCTTAAAATTGCAGCCATGATATTAGGACAACAATCCGGTTTTACTAAAAATCCCTGCTTCTTATGTTTGTGGGATAGCAGAGACAGACAGAGTTACTATGTTCAAAAATATGGTTAACTAGGGCAGATTTTGAAACAGGGTAGAAGAACATTTTACGCCTACCATTGATTGATCCATCAAAGTATCTGCTTCCTCCACTTCATATCAAACTTGATCTTGTGAAACAGTATGTAAAAGCTCTCAATAAAGATGGCGATTGTTTCGAGTATTTAGGAGAAAAGTTTCCCGCAATAAGTGACGCTAAATTAAAAGAAGGTATTTTTGATGGTTCCCAAATTCGTGCTCTATTTGAAGACAAAAATTTCATGAAAAAAATTACTCTCAATGAGAAAGCTGCATGGCAAAGTTTCAAATCTGTATGTGAGAGCTTCTTAGGAAATAAAACGAGTGAGAACTGTAAGGAACTTGTCGAAGAAATATTGGAAAATTTTAAAAATTTGGGTTGCTTGATGAGCTATAAAATGCATTTCTTACATTCTCATCTCGACTACTTCTCTTCTAATCTTGGAGACTTCGGTGAAGAGTAAGGAGAACGATTTCATCAAGATATAAGTGTAATGGAGAATCGTTACCAAGGGAAGCGGGACGTTAACATGACGGCAGACTTTTGTTGGATGCTTAAAAGGGACACTATGAGTAAGAGCAAAAAGAGAAAAAGGAATCCCTTGCACAGGTCATTTGAAGAAAAAAGGAGTAGATCAAACAGAATTGACGTAGCAAGTATAAGAAAAAGAAAAGAAAAAGAGAAAAAAAAACAAAAATCGTATTTAGAAAAGAGAAAGAATTTCTTCAATGACACGATTTATTTTTATTTTCCTTCATCACCATACAATGTTATTTTTAAGCGATTTTACCAGATTTTTTGATATTTTTTCAATGTTGTGAGGATATAAAAGTCAAATACTCACCAGATCTCATTTTGGACGTCTAAAATTCACATAAATCATACATGAGACATTCACAAAGAAATGAAGTTATGCTATTAAATGCCAATTTTCACGATTTTCCGTAGTTTTTCTCGTTTGTTCACAGTTTTCCACCATTTTTACAAAGATTAATGGGCGTAGGGCTAAAGTAAACCCTGGATTTGAATGGAGCAAGTCAAAATGCAGAAAAACCATGTATAATACACTCATAAAAAATTTTGTACTCCTAACCTACCCACTTGAATACGAATTTTCACGATTTTTTAGCGATTTTTCACGGTTTTCTACCATTTTTTTCAAAGATTAAAGGGCGTAGGGGTAAAATAAACCCTGGATTCGGATTCAGCGAGTCAAAATACACAAAAATCATGTATAATACACTTATAAAAAAATATTTTGCTTTAAACTATGCGAATTTTCCGTAATTTTTTTTGTGGTTTCACAGTATTTCACCAATTTTTCATACTTAGAAGGGTGTACGGGCAAAATAAGAATACATAGGTCTGGTTCCCAGGACAGACCACTTTTTTTATTGTGTGCCGGTGTTATTAATAGTTATTATCGTATATTTGAATGATGTACTTATAAGCATTATACTTATAACACATTGATGCGAACACACAAAAATTTTTGATTCTCGCGCGAACGATCGTATCTAGACGTATACGAAATTGTATACGTATTGAGTGTGCAAGAACTTTGTATCAGACTAAGTAAAATATTTGATTGCGACTAAGACTTGGCTTACTTTGTTCCGAAATTGCCGAACAGTCAACATCTTCAACAAGCCCATTAAAGATTTGATTAATTTGACGGTTTGGCCAGTCCAACGAAATTGACAATTGGTTGAGTTTTACGCCCGTTATTGTATGTGAAAGAAAATTCTTCGCTTCTTTTCAAACATATTTTTTTCTTGGAAAAAAATGGAGATAATCACTTGCAATTATAATCCAATATTGCTTCCGCAAAGTATAATAAGTGGTTTAAATTTTATGTCGATAGATTAAATAATCTCTGAGGAATCCTTATTCTAAAATATTATTAAAAAATTTTTAACAAAATATCTTCGGTCAAAATGGGTGAATTTATTGGGCAATAAACGCGGTTCGAAGATATAAAAAAGCTATCTTTAAGCCAAATTTTAAGATGATTGGTTGACTTTTACTTCTTTTATCGTCTGGGAAAGAAAATTCGCCTTTTTCAAAAATATTCTTTTTTTCGGAAACATGAAGATAATCACTTGAAAATTAATCCAATATTGGCCGTACCAAATGTAATAAGTTGTAAAAATTACAAGTGGATAAGTTAACAATTTTTTTAGAACCAAATTAAAGAAATTCGAAGCCTATTTTATTTAAGACCAAATTACAGACTAATGATAATACAACTTGAAAAATGAAATTACGGATAATTTAACGACATTTAAAAAGATATTGATTATATTAGGTAATGCTTACTGTAACATATTAAATACAAGAAAAAACTGAAAATTGTAAGAGCGGTGCGAGGGAAGAGCAAAGACTAATTTGAAGAGCCCCTTTTTTTATCATAGTCTTTCGAGCAAGTAGCGTAAAAAAGTAGTTTTGAGGAGTATCATCGACGGATTTACTAAGTAAGATATGAGTTCCACCATTTTACGCATAGTGAACTTTGGTTACGGGAGATCGCAGTTGAGTAGACCTCCGAGTAACCGGATTCTAGCGACTTTATAACGGCACACAAACATCAAGCTCAGACAGTCAGTATAAGAGGTGGACCTATTCTGCAAGTTCTCGCTGGCAGAGAATTGAAGATGAGCCTGAGACAAATGAATAGCTCGGGAGCAAAGCGATAGGGAGCAACTCGCACCACGAGCAAGCTCTCGTTGGGAGTTGCGTTGTTTCTTACGCATTGTACGTGCTCGTGTGCAAGTGTAAACGCGGTGATAAAATTAATAAATAGTGTGATATTTGTAATAGAATCGGATAGTTGATCGTTATCAATCCTCCCCGGTATAGTACGGTTTTAAAAAGGAATAAGCTGTGATGCTTCGTCGTTCCCGAATAAAAAGATGCTATCTCAGAGTCCGGCTAGAAAAGGAGTCATTTCAAAATCCGGCTTCACAAGCGCTGATTTTTTAAATTCCAATTTAGGTTGGCAGCACAGCAAAAAAAATTATTTTCTACTCTCAGCCCGATATTTTTATCAGCCCAGAGAAAATTTTAATCATTTTATATCATTATAAAATTTTATTTAAAAAATTTATAACATTATAATATAACGAGAGTTTTTTTGATGTTCCGATTTCATGTATTTTATTGATCGAAGAAAACTTCATAGAAGTTGAGCGATCAAGATTCGTTGTTAATGCAGCCAGCATAGGTATATTGCACGTGTAATATACGTGCGTAATGTACGTGTAATACGTGTTTAAGTAAATTTCTACCAATTTAAATTAATGTTAATAAAAATAATATTTTTGCGTAAATATTGCTATATAACGACACATAGGTAGATCTTCTGTCACTGTCCCGTTATTTTTACTACACGAATGACACCGATTACACGTATATTACAGGCGTGTATTAACTCTGTCGGTATCTCGATCTCGAATCGCTCCCGACTTGAAACCGGAAAGAATTTGAGAAACAGACAAAAGAGGGCGCTCCAAAATTTAACTGATATTAACAAATATTTTATTTTTTCTTGGAGTTTCATGATCGACTTCAGCATTCCAGATCAATAGATTATCTAGAATACTCAAATTTTATAAATAAATTGTGGAAAAATTTAAAATAAATGAAATTCGAACATTAAGAATACTCTAGTTATATTTTTATGTTGTGATTTTTTTAATTAAAATTTTATAATGAAATAAAAAGATCAAATTTTTTTCTGGGCTGATAAAAATATCGGGCTGAAAGTAGAAAAATTTTTTTCGCAGTTCTGCCAACCTAAATTGGAGTTAAAAAAATCAACTCCTTCTCTAGCCGGATTCTGAGAGGGCACATTCTCTATCCGGATTCTGAGATGATTTCTTCTCTAGCCAGATTCTGAGATGGCACCTTCTCTAGCCGGATTTTAACATGACTTCTTTCTAGCCGGATTCTGAGATGGCACATTCATTCGGAAGCGTCGGCTTGTAAAAAAACGTAGAGATAGTATAACGATTTTGTTTAAAGATACAATTTAAATAGAACAAGGGAAACCAAGCATTTAAAAAGTTTGAGATTATACAAAAAATAATAAATTTTCTAAAAAATATTATCACAAACCATACCTAGTGAATAACAAAACCAAAAAAATTTTGAAAATTTCAAATCGCTCTAAAAATTTTTTTTTCAAAGGTACAGTACCAATTTTTGATGATGTATGTTTACTTTTGTAGTAACTATATCTCTGAATTTTTTCAGATTTTTTTAAGTAGTGTAACCTAACCTGAAAGTCGAAAAAATAATTTTTTGGCTATTTTTTGCTATTTTTTGCCACTATTTAGCCACTACCACTGGAAAGCATGCCCACAATTAGTTTATGTGGAAAAATGATTTTTTTTATGTTTTCAAATTCTTTTAAGTGGTGTAACCTAACCTAAAAGTAGAACAGCTTCATTTCATGGCTATTTTTGGCTATTTTTGGCCATCATTTTTGTCGTGACAATGTAGTATTTTGGCATTTGTTTGATCATTTTTGATCGTAATCAGACCATTTTATAAGAATTTCACACGGTTGTCCGTGCGTTCCGTTTGATCGTACCCGAAACGTACTTCTCAGACGAATTCAATGCATGAGGAACGGAATTGTTCCTGGAAACGGTAGGGCCGAATCGAATGAATCCTTTATCTTTCTGTTCCCCCTATAAACACTGTCATGCCCTGCCGTACCGACGTTGGTAATAGCCCGTAGTTATAGCACTTCGGGTACGCGTACGCCAGATGGCGCGTCTATAGAATTGGAGCTGCGAAGGAGAAGGAGGCGCCTCGGGTGAAAGTCGAGTTAGAGAAGGCTAGAGCCTTGGAGAGGATCGTAAAGAGCAGGCATCGACCAGCGCACAGTGGTCCAGCGGGCAAAAAAACGGTCAAAATTCGGGCTTGCCTCGAAATTTGAGTAAAAATATAAGTACGACAAATAAAATGGTTCTTTCTTTAGTAAAAATATAAGTACGACAAATAAAATGGTTCTTGGTTTCCCTCAGTATGATCCGAATTGATATATCTTTGTATATCAATGCATATATACAGCAATTATATCAAAATGATATTTTCACACACGCGCAAGTGCACGCACGTACACAGTCAAATTCGATTTATATATGATTATATATGAAGGTTTATCTATAATTATCATTTTCTAGTTGTCTAATTATGTAACCGTAACTTGGATTTGAAAATTATTAAACAAATTAAGTAAAGTACAACATAAAATGGCAAAAAAAATATAGTGCTTTGTGTCAATTAATTACCAATAAAACAGGTCAATATGACCACCAAAATTAAACAAGTAATAACTTTAGGTACAGATTGGAGTATCGCTATTAACAAAAAAAGACTACGAAGCAGTCCCGATTTCCCTGAAGTGAAAAGAACGA
>JAWWEQ010048827.1:0-14961 GCA_035583055.1 Torymus tubicola | reverse complement strand
TAAATATTTTTTTAAAAATCTAAAAAAATTCATACTGACGTTTCAAGTAAAAAGACACCTTACTGCGGAACAGCGTTTGAAAAAAAAATATTCTTTTTTTACTGGTACATCCTACTGTGGGTGATGGTGCTGGGGTGCGGCCTCTGTCGTCGTTTTCCTTAGTACTTTCTGGATGCTATCACTCGTCAGGATCGTTTCGATCGGGTGCACATCCCACGCCGTCGCTTGTATGAAGGATCCGTCGTCTTCCGTGACGATCATTCTTAGCAACACTTCTCTAAGTGCTATTCTTTTCACGATCACCTGGTCGGAGCCCTTTGCCTCCAGGAAATTTTCCGGCACATATATGCCCAACACCCACTTATTCAGATTGTCCATCAGACTAAATAGGGTGCCCTGTCGCTTCATCTCCATGCGCGACAGGGAATTGTCTTTCTCATTACTAGAGAGCGACAACACACAACCCTCCACTGCATCTTCTATGGCCGACGACATTTTAATACTGTTTTTGAGTTTGTGCAAGGGGATTTATCGTCAATCTCGCGATAGCTTTATGTACTTCCTACACTGTCAGTGATATCTTTCACAAGGTACCCACTGGATTGCCACTGACTACTAAAACAAAGTTCTTCCAACTGGTAGTTTTCGTCCCTATTTGCTCTCCTAAGTCTACGGGGATGGAATGGCTCCTCGCTGTCCCCGTTAGATCTCACTGGACCTAATTTTTCTATTTCGCCTCTTGTTTGGAGGTTATGTTGCTTTTATCGTCTGCGCAAACGTTTTCCAACGATGCGCAAACGAATTCAGCTGTGCGCAAACGATTTCAATTTTGCGAAAACAATTTGGCGAGGTTTTGCCTTAAATTGGGCCAAAAATTAATACCTGCGCAAACCTATTTGGTGCACGAGCAAACGATTCCGAGAAAAAAATCGAAATTTACGTTTTCCGCCCACTGCGCATGCGCGGCATCACAATTTTTGTGTGTATCTACTCGCATGCGCAAAAGATTTCGCGTGTCAAACGAAAATTTCAATTTTTGACCCTTTGCGCATGCGCAACACCAAAATTCGCAAATGCGTCCACCTTCTGGACGGGAGCTTAAACGAATCCGCGATAGTGATTTTTCACTTTTTGTTTTCGGCTTCTGCGCATGCGCGTGGCCAAAGACGATGTGCGCGCGATAAGGTTGACCCGTCGCGCAAACGTTTGTGTCACTTCGCTTAACAGTTCTCGAAATATCTTTCGAGCAGCAAAATGTCCTCCGGCGTGCACGTATACTGCTGACGACAATGAGCGCTGAAAATAAAACCCCAACTAAATACATAAATAATAAATAATCAATAAATAAATAATAATAATAACTAGTATGTTAATCCTATCTACTCTTTTTGTCGTCCTAGCTAAATACTTTAACAATGCTCGGCCTTCACAAGCAATGTACCTCACTAATGGTACGTGCAGGCCGGGTACTCTACCTCCAAGCAAGGTTAGGAATCACCAGTTCGGTACCCTTGCACGCACTCTATAAATTTTCACTCTTCACGCAACGCGAGTCTCGACCTACTTTTATCGTCAAAATTCAATAGTTAACTAGACTATCACATAATATCACGGACCCGTGCTTAAAATACTTAAAAAATCATTAGTTGGGCGCCAGTTGTAACGGCGTAGGATTCTCTGCACGTAATATACTCGTGCTACGCACTTGCAAGAGTTCCACGTCAAAGAAACCCTGCTGTCCAGCAGTTGGCAGTGGCATAAGGGACGAACACTTGCCTTAAGCTTTCATTGTAGAAAGCTTAGGCTTTTTCCTACTCGAGCGCCCCTTGCTCGATGGCACTGCTGCCAACTCCGGTGCGAGAACGATTCGCTGCTGGCTCTACCTAGCCTTACCTGTTGCCGCCGATTCTCCCGTACAACACCGCATATTTACAAACAGCGACTATCTTTCTCTCTTACCTTCCCGTTACTCTTGTAGCAGTGGAGGCGCGTCACGGCTGTTGTATCACTCTCTCTTTCTCCGCACGCACGGCACTTCCGCTTCTCGTCTCCGCGCAACGGTGATAACACTCATTTTTCGCATGTCACTCCGCTCCACAACATGGCTTTCGTCTTCTTCTCCGATCATCTTGTCCGCGCCCCGCGCGGCGCGCTATCGGTCACGATACGAACAAGCGCGCGAGATTCGAATCTCGCTAAGTAGATATTCGCACCTTATATCAGCGCCCGTCACAATGTATAATGGCTTTTTAGACACTAACTAAAGTATCAATTTAACTATTGAAAGGTGTGAATAGCATAAAATTATTATAATAATAAAGAATAAATCACCATAATAGGTTTATTCTTTATTATTATAACATCATGACCTTATACATAATTATATGCTATTCACTTCTACTTATACATAATTATATGCTATTCACATCTTTCAATAGTTAAATCGATACTTTAGTTAGTAAAAACCATTATACATTTATAATAATTTAGTATAGAGAATAAATTTGTCGACAAACAAGTTCTTGCAATGTGATATACCTGCTACCTGCAATAGTTTGATATTATTAATTCAATGAATAGTTTTTATGATTATATTTTACAGCTGTGGTGTAAAATATAATCATACTCTATTGAAGAAGCAGCATAAAAACTAAATTCTGTGGAATAAATACATGATAGTCAGTAATAAGTAAATTTGACTCCGCTAGTCATGTGAAAAACAGGGTTTTTCACTATTTTTAAATATTTAAAAAATTCATAGCTCTTTTCTAAAGATGTTGCCAATCTTGGTCGAGGGCTTATGTTAAAGGGTTTACAATATAGAATCAGAAAAAAATTTGTTGAGCAAAAAATATTGTGTCGCAACTTTTTTTTTTTATAAAGGTACGCTGAAAAACAGCAGGGACTTTCAAAAACGGTCACAAAGAAAATATGACTACATTCTACAAGTAAAATTTAAATTTTTTTCCAATCAATATACTATACAAAAAGTTTCAGGATTTTTATTAAAAAAATGGCAAAAGTTGAGTGTTCACCAGAAATTGCAAAAAATAATAATTTTGATGTGCAATAACTTTTGTAATTATTGAAATATTGCTCTAAAAATTTAGGAACATATTTTTTTCATAACAAACTAAGTGTCTACAAATTTTGAGCTGCTCATTTCACCTTAAATATCCCATATACTAGTCGGGCTTCACCACCCTGCTCGCTGCACTCGACAACCACCCGTTATTAATATAGTCAAATGGTATTGATTAACACCTTTTGAACTTTTATTTCATAGAGTAACACCTTTTATGTTAAAGAGAACACCTTTGGATCTTTTATAACACAGAGTTACACTTTTGTGCTAATGCATAACACCTTTCGAACTTTTATGTCTTAAAGTAACACGTTTTATGTGTTAGAGTGACACGTTTTGATCTATTAAGTCATATCATAATACATCTTGATCTTTATGTGATAGTGTATCACCGTTTATGTTGAGGACTATTCACCTTTTGAACTTTTATGTCATCGAGTAACACCTTTTACCTGATAAGGTGACACCTTTTGTGTTAAAGAGAGACACCTTTTTGATCACCTGTCATTTTGATACATTTTAATTTAATAATAAGGTGTTTCATTTGAGGTACAAAAAATTATTGTATGTCCCGTTCAAGGAAACAAATTCAGTCCGTGTTTCAACTCAGCGGACAAGCTTCTCTTCCGGTACGGTTGAAAAAACACGTGCAAGTAAGTTGTAATTTTGGAGTAATTGAAGTATTTTACTAGCCCTCACACCTTATAATTGCATAAATCACGGTTAGGCAAATCATTTTATTAATAAAAATTATAAGTGCATGTATGTAAAAAAAAATCTCGTAAGTTTTCTCCATACATAGAAAACTAACCTCGTATAACCTATAATTGCACATTTAATAAATGTTATAATCTTTTTTCAAATTTTTTGCAGATAAAAAGGTGCAATTGCAGCAAAAAAAAAAGAATACTAAGAAAAAAAGAAGAATAAGAAAGTAAAGAAAAAGGAAAAAGTTTCTACAATTCATTGAAAGAAGAAAGGTTTATACCAAAATAAAAATATAAATAGTGATCGAAAAGAAAAGAAGAAAAGAAATTTATATACAAGAGAAGCATTAAACAATGCTTTAGAAGCTGTGAAAAATGGCTCATCATATAGGGAAACTGCTAAACTATACTACGTTCCCCCAACAGCTGTATTTCGTGCAGTGAAAAACCCTTGGCAGGTTGATGGGAGATGTGAAGCTAAGTGCACAGTGTTTTCACAAGAAAAAAGAAGGAAATTTGTGATTGGATTATATACCAAGCTGAGAGAGGCTACCCAACTACAAAATTGGAAATATTTGACTGTGTGCAAGCATATGTAACTCAAAACAAAAAAACAACTTGTATTTGAGAAGGAAGGCCTGGCCGGCACTGGTTTGAGGCTTTTTTAAGGAGAGATCCAAATATAACTATAAGAACAGCATAACACCTTACTCTCAATCGTACCTCAGTGACCGAAGATCTCAGGGATTCATTTCGAGAAATAGAAACTTACTTAACTAGTAAAAGTTTGATCTCTGTGCATCCGTCGAGAATTTACAATTATGATGACACAAATATTCAATTAATGCCTGAGCCTGATAAAGTTTTAACTAGGAAAGGAGCATCTACAGTTTATAAAATTGTCGATGGTGGTGAAAAAGAAAGTTTGACGGTACTATTTATGTTCAATGCTGAGGGTACGCGTGCTCCTCCCATGGTGTTGTTTAAATATAAAGTTAGTGCTCCTAAGTTGATTGTGCAAAGTTTTCCAAGTGAATGGGAATTAGGCATCTCTGATCACGGGTGGATGACCAATGAAACATTTTTTTAATATATTTCAAATATGTTCTATCCTTGGCTTTTGCAAAACAAAATTGATTTTCCAGTTATTTTATATTTGGATGGCCACTCGTCTCATGTCACACTTCCACTAGTCAAGGTTTGCAGAGAAAAAAAGATAAAAATAATATCTTTATATCCAAATGCAACGCATATTCTTCAATCACTAGATATAGCATTGTTCCATCCATTCAAAGACTGCCTTGTAAGATTAATAACTAAGGTAAGATACCTAGTGTGTAGACATCGCAAAAATGGAAATTAGTAGTTACACAGTAATTTAAATCGTAATTATAAACCAAATATCTGAGGAAAAAAATAAAACAAATATCAGTAGTAATATTTAGTATCTAAACCATTAAAATACACTTAAATTTGAATAGTAAACTTAATTATATTATTATTCGTGTATTTTTGAATTTTTGAATAGAGATTTACTATGATAAGAAATAGTAATGAGCATTGAATTTTACGAAAAGTGATTTCATCATGGATGCATATTGTTTGCGTCAAGGATAAAAATGAGTTGACATCGTGTTAAGTTTTATTTAAAGTATGTTTATATTTCAATACATATGACGCTCCCGACAGTTGTTTCTTTGATCTGTTCGCTCTCATGTCAGATTCGAGACTGCCGCGTGTGTCTCCTAAGGTTGAAGAGGTAAGGCAGATAGCATCGGCGATGCCGAGGGCGTCGAGGCTTTTTATACCTCTGCATGCATGGACAGCGTGCCCTGAGTGAGGGTCATTTATGACACTGCCTGCACACATTGCACACGTGGTCGACAAATTCGGGTGCGTTTCCGAGTTTTCTTTGACGGCTGCGAGGTAATTAAGGGATTGAGCAAAAAACGGTTGAGGACTAAGGAGGGTTCGAGCGTATATGGTCGCGGCCAGTTGCTGAATTATTCATATCGGGAAACTCCGAAAGGCACGTTCGCGTTCTTAAGCTATAAATTATTGTTTTTTTGTGCGATTTCACATACAAGTCCAAACATATATTATATTTATCTACAAAATAAAAACTGGAAATACCGAATATAAGTATGACGTTTTAAAATGTGTCTTGATCCCGGATACTTTACCTATCGGTAAAACAGTCATAATTTTTGTTCTTCCCGCGGTGAGAGTATCTCTCTTCCTTCAATCATCATTGAGTATGTTTCTATACAACCTTACTATTAGATTCTTAACGAAAGATTCAAGAAATTTGAAAGCGAAAAAGTACTGTTACTTTTTGGCACGATAAATGAAAGTTCTATCACAATACCATAGCAAGATTACACGTAAGCTTCTCATAAGCTTCCTCTAAGATTACGGCTAAATGTATCTAAGAGAAGAAATCTACTTTACCAACATCTATATCGTCATATTAATGTTGAAATTTGTTCAACTGTTCAATGTATCAAATATCTTTTCAAATATTGTTACAAAGGGCATGATTGCGCATTTATAAAAATGAGTAATATTAATATTTCTGATAAAAGTAATAATGGAATTGAGGCAGTAAATTTCGAATACGACGAAATCAAGCAATATATAAATACAAGATATGTATGCCCCCTGAAGCAATGTTTCGCATATTGGAGTTCCCAATGAATGAAATATCATATGTAATTTATAAGTTAGCTGTACATCTAGAAAATGAACAATTTGTGTATTTTAAAGAAGGTTCTGAAAAAGAATTGCTTAATAAGAATTTAGACACAAAATGATGATGAATGGGATAAATGTTTAGGCGAAAGTTCGCAATACGAATTCCGCAATGCTTTATGTCAACTTTTTCCTTGTATATGTATTTTTTATAATTCATTGAATGCAAAAGAATTATTTAAAAAATATCAAATTCACTTTTACAATTCTTTGTAAAGAAGTTGGTGAAAATAAAGGTCTTACATTGCTAAATATTATTTTAATAGTAAATGGATTTACTTTAAATGATTTTATGATTTTAATTTAAATGACTTTAATTTACCAAACCTTACTGTTTTCGAAAATATTCAATACAAGGATTTCAATAGTGTTGATATATATGGTGAATTCTCCAAAAATCGGCCGATTACGTTCTTTGCTAAAATTTTCCAATATAATGATATATGTAAGTGGACTAAAAAAATTTTTTTCAGTTACTTTATACTTCAATATAATAATGGCAACGATAATATAATTAATTTAATATCCTATTTCTTAATCAGAAAATCGTGAAACATGAAAAAACGTAACTCCGTTGGTTTCCGCGAGCAAAGTTACAAAAATATTTTTATACGTCACTCTTAAATCTTATTAATATAAGGTTTTATGTTTACTCAAAACTGTTTTTTTACTTCAATTAAAAAGTACATTTACTGATACTTAACCATTTTGTAAATATTGGTCATTATATATTTTCCACTCCAAAAAAAGTAACCTCCGTTAACTTAAAGTACCTCCGTTATAACTTAAAGTACTCATTTAAAAGTACTTATGAGTACTTAAGCTCAATCTTTCTATTAAAAGCATTATTTAAGTTAAATGTCACTTTTTAGAACAAAAATATTAATCATTTTTAGGTTTCGTCATTAAAATTTTTTGTTTGTAATCGGACAATTTTTGGAGAATTCATCATATAATTTGCAAGGAGAAAATAAGGAACTCACAGTGTATTGATTCTTTATCGAAAAAACAACGTAAAATTTTTCATAATATTATCAAAGGTATTTTTAATAATAATAGTTATCAATAATTTTTTATAATAATAGTTATTAATAATTTTAATAATAATAGTTAATATTTAATAATAATAGACAAATATTGTACAAAAAATATTGTTTATAGTGAAATTATATAAATTTTTTAAAGCGATGGACAAAATGAAAAAATTTTAAAATGTTCTTCCAGTATGAAGTAAATGACATGAAAATCAAAATGCTCTGCAATGATGAAATAAGCCGCGCGAAAAAAGCGCTGTGATGATGAAGTAAGCCGCGCGAAAAGAAAATGCGATACGTTAATGAAATAAGCGGCGCGAAAAAATGCGTTGTGATAATAAAGTAAGCGGCGCGAATAAAAACGCTGTGATGATAAAGTATGCAGCGCTAAACTAAGCGCTATGATGATGAAGTAAGTGGCACAAATTAATGACTCTCAAGGTTACTTAGAGTTGTTTAACGTGTAATGTAGGTTAAGCATCCCATTTTAACTAAAAGTCTTTATCAACACGTCCCAGTCGTGAGAGCCTGGCAACGTTTCTATTACGAAACGGCAAACGTTGAGAAGCGTTGAGAATACTTTTATTATTAACTATTAATATAAAAGGTGTGAAAAAAGGTTTTAAAAAAGGTTTTCAAAAAATGGTTAAAAAAAGGGATAAAAAGGGTTAAAAAAGGTTAAGTAAAGGGTTAAATAAGAAGTTAAACGAACGGCAGATGACGGACGAAGGGAGCTTCTTATTATAATAAGCATATAGTTATTTGAACTGTGGGGGGTTGGCGGGCGGAGCGAGCAGGGGAGCGAAGCCCCGCTAGTATGTATACATATGGGCAGTTCTCTGTTGAATCGAGAGGTCAAAATTTTTTTTCTTTTAAAATCACCTAAATCGCTTCGTAACCATCCCATATGTTACATTGAATTTATTCAGATTTTTTTCACTTATAGTCTTTTAGTGGCAGAAGGTCAATGTTGGTGATTTTAGCACATTCTGCATTTTTGACCGATTTTTATTAATTTATAACTCCTCAGGGAAGCATTTTTCACAACAAACACAAGAGACCTTTTTTTGTAAAATTTCCTTAGTTTTTCAATAACAATATTTTCAAAGCTGTATGTGTACACTGTCATTCACATACCTCCAAATGAAATATTAAATTTCACACAGAAAAAATCCGATCAAAGGTATCGCCACCGAAAAATTCATGGAGATACCTTTTTATTGTACAAAGTATCTGTAGAAATTCCAGAACAGGCCAAGATCATTTAATAACATAAAAAAATTCATTTAGGTTTTGATTTTCAAAAAAATCTTTTACAAAGACTTTTACACGATTTTTTAGCTAAAAAACGAAGCAAAATTTCGAAATATCTTACATAGACTTTTTTTCTTGTAATTTTTCTTAGAATTTAACTATATTTTTTGTCTTGTGTCATAGGTTTATTAATTACCTTTAAAATGCCGCAAACAGAATTACAATCGGTTGAGTTGGCTTGTCTATACAAATGTCTTAAACAAGCCATTTTCGCAAAAATCGCGTTTTTTCGAATTTTCAATCCGATGCCACAAAAATATGTCAATTTCAAATTGACTGAAACTTTACCTAAAGCTAGTTCTATGTATGTAGAATAACCTCTATATAAAACTGGTTTGCTTTTTAGCCTTTAAATACCCTTTCGAAACTCTCAAGTATCGGCCATTTTCGCTATTTTCATTTCTTCGTAAGATAACGTACTTTACTCTTCTGCCTTGTACCAGTTAACTCAGCGTTCAAATACTGTCTCACATTTCCAATGTAATCAAAGTAGATATCAAAACCTATGAAATGAGCTATTATCGAAGTCTCTAGATGCTATGGAACCAGAGCTCTGAGTTTTTAAAAATTTTATTTTCTTCGTATCAAATCCGTGAACGTTGCCTTTATGCGATTTTGAGAGTACCAAGGAACCTCTTTCTAAAAACAAAATGAAGCTCTTCATTTTTACTTTAATGATTAATTATAATTTTTGCTCTCAGTTCAGTTTTTATGGTGTTTATTGCGGTAAACACGCAAAAATATGTATGTATGTGTATGTAAAAAATTGCAATTACACGTTTTTGCATATTTTCGATAACTTGCTATTAGCGATAATAGATCAAACTGCATTCAACAGCAGTATTTTCTTTTTGTGAGATAGTGAAAGTAGAGATGAATACCTTGAATTTTTTTAAGAGAAGTTTTCTCGACGATTTGGTGCTGAGATAAAAGGATTTCAAGGTAAGCCTCATAACCGAAAAAAGTATGGGTCTAACAATGTTTTATTCTAAAATTTACTATAGATTTTGATGTAGATTACATGTTGTAATATCACAATTTTATTCATATACGGTAAGTAATTAGAAGTGTTCCAACATTCAATGAAGTTATACATGCTTTCTTTCAGAGATTTTAAATCTGATAAAACATATTAGCTAAAAATGATTCGAGCAAAATTTTTTTGAATTTATTATGATTGAAACTGAAAATGAATTTTTGCATTTCGAGAATACATGTACACTTAATTAATATTTCAATGAATATTTTTCTTTTACAATTTTAATTTAGTTCGACGGCGGACCATATGAGAACCAACAACCAACGCCCATTGAAGGCGTAAGTCTACAGTGTATGTACACGTTTTCTATATTCGTGTCCTATCTATGTTGCGTGTATTCACTTAAACTCGTGTTGATATTTATGTAAACAATCAACGAAAATGTAATTAAGTATTTTGCCGTCAAAATGATTCCTATTAATTAAATATAGTTTAAAATTGTTTCATAGACAAAATCCAATAATATGACTGATTGTAAGATAACCTCGAAGGAATCGGCGAACTGCGATGCTGGAATAATTACAAAAACTGCCTGCCATCTTAGTTCATTTATAAAAAAAAAATATTAACAACCTTGAATAAAAGAATAATATAAAGAAGAACAAAACATCTCTAATGTCTCAGATATCTGAAGATAAGTTTTAATTACTACAAGAGAAATTTAGTTCTGATTATAAAAAAATGCTTGATTGATTGTAAGAAAAAAGTAATAAATTTGTAACTTTTTTTAGAAATTTAGTTTTTATTCAAATAAATTATACTCATCTAATATCCAATTGGTTGAAGTTTTGGGCAAAGACAAAGTATAACTTTACTTGAGTGAATGTCTATGTCAATGAAACTAAACCTGAAACAAATCCTAAATAAAAACATGTGGGCGCACAGAGCAGCCGACACTGACAGCTGACGCAAACGCTGCGAGGCAGTGATCATGGTGTACATCTATGTTTTATGGCACCTTGCAGCAGCATCTTTCACACATATTACCAGTTGCACGAAGAGAAATTTGTTGTTTCTGCATTATAAAATTCGTTGCTTATATATTATGCGATCGATGGTACTAATGCAACGAAGACGAGTATTATTTGCATGGAATTCTCCGATACCAAATAAGCTCAACATCCTTACTTCACTCGCTATAAAACCATATGTTTTTGTCTTGTGACCGATACTACAAAAGCATCGCGTCACGCTACGTCTTATTCACAAGAGAGCCGTTGCGATATTGGTAACAACTCTATGTGAATGTGAGCGAGCGGTAGGCGGCACGAGCAAACTGTTGTCCGCTTTCGTCGACCGTTAAATACAATTGTCACAAAGAGCTTTATACCATAACAGTATTAACGTGATGAGAAAAAGGTATGGAAGGCGCTCTCACGACTTTTCATAAGTTTGTACCGAAAATACTAACACCTTCAGGTATAGATGGCATGAATGTTCTACTATTTTCTCAGGTATTGTATGATTAAAATCGATGCGTTTATTACAGCGAATTTCTCTCCACGTGGGCACGCGATCGTGAATAGCATTTAAAATTTTTGTATGTTTTTAGATTAGGTATCTATGTATGAAATATATAAACATTAAATTAGTTAATATATCTTTTCAGTTTAATGTATAGTCGAAACGCTTTCTTCGTAGTATTCTTTTGTTAAAAGATTAATTAAAAAATTACTTTTATAAATTTTAAATTAACCTTTTATAATATTACGTTTTCTTTGTTTAACCGTAAAATTGATTGTAAAAAATTGGTTTTTGATGTGGCTTACGTTTACGTGATAAGACCTAAATCAGTTCCGTTTTAATCATAATAAATTCAAAATAATTTTGCTCGAATCATTTTTAGCTAATATGTTTTATCAGATTTAAAATCTCTGAAAGAAAGCATGTATAACTTCATTGAATGTTGGAACACTTCTAATTACTTACCGTATATGAATAAAATTATGATATTACAAAATGTTATATACATCAAAATCTATAGTAAATTTTAGAATAAAACATTGTTAGATCCATACTTTTTTCGGTTATGAGGCTTACCTTGAAATCTTTTTATCTCCGCTCCAAATTGCCGAGAAAACTTCTCTTAAAAAAATTCAAGGTATTCATCTCTACTTTCACTATTTCACAAAAAGAAAATACTGCTGTTGAATGCAGTTTGGTCTATTATCGCTAATAGCTAGTTATCAAAAATATGCAAAAACATCTAATTGCAATTTTTGTACATATACCGCAATAAACACCATAAAAACTGTACCGAGAGCAAAAAATTAATTGATCATTCAATTCAATTCAAATTTTCAAAAATTTTGATCGCACTAACTCAGCTCCCGTATATGGGCTTTATGTCTTTGTGGTCTGAAAAAATTTTTTTTAGATAGCTAACACGAAAACAAAAAAAAGGAGACGCGGTACGTTAAAAATGATTCACAGAGTTTCGAACAAGAAAATCTTCAAAATAGGATTAAATAGGCCCATTTTTGCACCTTTTATAGGGCCTTTCGCGGGCCCTATCGGGTCTACCGGCTTAATAATTTACAAAAAGTCTTATGTTTGTTAGTACTATGACATACTAAAATTTATATGTTATTAAGATGTTATTAAGCTTTGATCTCAAGTAATTTTATGTATTATATATATGTTAATATTCAAATAAAAGAACAGTATCTGATAAAATCTCAGTTTATTTTTTACTTTTAACCCAAATATAATCAGTAATATCTTTAAAAACTTATTTTCAATTTAAAAACGTTTATACTTAGTAGATTGAATATACTATTTCGTAAGTGGGACAGTAGGTTTCAAATACCGGGACTGGGTAGTAAATGGCGTTTCATAAGACGGACAGACGACTACACTGGTTTTTTAATAATATTATTAATTATGTATAACAAAAAATCATTTTTAAGGTCGATATAAAATGATTAAAAGTTTCTTCTTCGAATAGAATGCGAATTTTGGTATTCAATGCCAGTAAAATATGCAAGATGTGACGAGGATTTTGCATAGGCGATATTCTCGTCGAGTCTAGCTTCGCAGCGCCTGCCTTGGATGTGGCTCGTGCGTGTTTACAAACACACGTATGGTTTAATATAGCTGTCTATGTTTTGATTTCGAGGATTCGGCAACGCAGCGAAGACATCGACGATACATCATCGATGCTAATAATCGGTATCATTGAAAGAGAGAGAGAGAGAGAGAGAGAGAGAGAGAGAGAGAGAGAGAGAGAGAGGGAGAGAGGGAGAGAGAGAGAGAAACTTGAATTGAATTTTATTTAAGGCTAAGGACTCCAGGTCCAACATAGAGCTTTCAAAAACATACATTTATATAAATTCAAAACATATAGCATACAGGGCATAGTCTCTAATATAAGCATATAAATGTAAATA
The DNA here is from genome assembly GCA_035583055.1 of Torymus tubicola. Taxonomy (NCBI): domain Eukaryota; kingdom Metazoa; phylum Arthropoda; class Insecta; order Hymenoptera; family Torymidae; genus Torymus; species Torymus tubicola. Next base: position 1,642 of record JAWWEQ010048827.1, on the reverse strand, counting down.
TAGATATAAGTAACGTAAAATATATACAACAACAAAATTGTCGCAGGAATCATAACAATAAAAAAACGCAGTACAAAAAAAACAAAATACATTTGCAGGTCGAAACGCAATAAAAAGAAGGAAGATACATGTAAGTCATCGCTAGGTTGCTCTATCTAGTAAAAATCTAAATAACCTCACCTTGAAAGATGACAATCGATAGCAGCTTCGCAGATCATGTGGAAGCGCATTCCACAGGTAGACCACACCGACCCGAAACGAATAACGCAAAGTAGCTGTCGTAAATTTTACAGGAACCTCTAAGTCTAAAGGCGAGCATCTCAAACTACCCTTCTTACTTGGGTCTCTGAAAGCAAAGTACGCCGACAGATACGCAGGCTGACTGCTTTTAAGGATAGAGACTAGCAGGGAAATAGCGAGAAACTCGCTTCTCTTGGCATAGCAGAGCAGGCTGTACGTATGATATATTGGCGAAATATGCTCGTGTACTTTGACACCAGTGGCAAAACGAAGGCCACCTTTCATACACCGGGACAGTCTAATTGTAAATTCCTTTGTGAGGTTTAGGAAAAGGCCACTACAATAATCAAAGTAGGGAAAAATCAAGGTTTTCACAAGGAATAACCTGATGGAGGGGTAAAAATCCTTGATTTTTGCGAAGACGAGTAAGGGCGGAAAAACTTTTCTTAGCCGTAACATTGCATTGATCTCGCCAGGAAAGCGTGCTATCAATGGTGATACCGAGGATCTTCAATGACCTGATAACATTAATGGGATTGCCACTGAGGTGGAACACTCATTGTATCTAATCTAGACATGAAGTCCCTAGATCCAAACCACATAGACTGCGTTTTGTTCGCGTTAATGGCAAGCCCATTATCAAAAGCCCAGCGAGAAATGGAAGAGAGGTCATCATTAATCCTATCAACGATGTCTCGAATATCAGAAAAGCGTCCACTAAAATAAATAACGAAGTCGTCTGCGTAAAGGTGGTATTTGCAGTGTTTGACGACGGTCGGTAGGTCGCTAATAAACAGCGAAAACAGTAAAGGTCCAAGCACGCTACCTTGTGGAACGCCAGAATGTCTGCCAAGCGGTTGAGATGAAGAGCCATGCGGTAACACCGCGATTTGAGATCTGCCTGACAAGTATGATTCAACCCACTTGCAAGCTGAGTTAGAGAATCCTAGCTGCCGTAACCTGACCAAAAGTACTCTAATAGGCATGGCGTCAAAGGCTAACGCATTCGGAGTTGATAGCAACTCTAATGTCATCCATCATATTAATAAGAGCTGAATGCGTGCTGTGACCTTTACGGAAACCAGACTGAAAAGGATCTAAAATCTTTCTACCAGAAATAAATCTGGAAATTTGCATCGCAGCCAACGATTCAAGAATTTTCGCTGCAGAACATAAGATGCTAATCGGGCGGAAATCCGATAAGAGCAGATGCAAGTTTTGTTTTCGCAAGCGGACGAACAATCGCGTGTTTCCAGAGTGACGGAAGAATACAAGATTGTAGAGACGCGTCAAAGAAGTGCATGAGAACCACAAGAATGACTGGGAGACATTCTTTGAGATGGCGAAGTTGAATTCCGTCGGCGCCTATAGCGTTGGACTTAGCAGACTTGATGGTCTCAAC
>JAWWEQ010048826.1:0-14964 GCA_035583055.1 Torymus tubicola | reverse complement strand
AAAGATCTACTGGCTAGGAGGTACAAAATAAAAGATATAGGTGAAATCAAAGAATATTTAGGAATCGACATAAATTAGGAGTGTGAGAAAAATGAAATGACACTAAACGAAACCAAATATATTGAAAAACTGGAAAAGAAATACAGAATAGAAAATAGTAAAGTGTATAAAACACCCATGGGAACAAAACTAAACCTAGAAAAATTGGATATGTGTGAGACGAATGTAATGTACAGAAACTTGTTAGGTGCTTTATTGTATATTAGCTCAAGTACAAGGCGAGAAATTAGCTACAGTGTAAACTACTTAAGTAGATTACAAAATTGTTATACAAGTACGCATTTGAAATATGCCCTAAGAATTTTAAAATACCTATACGCAACGAAAGATTTAAAACTATGTTGTAACAAAAATGAAAAATGTGAAATTATAGACTGTTATGTAGATTCAGACTGGGCAGGTGTTTATTGGAAGTCAAAGAAACAAAAGATTGTAACGAAAGCATCCACATATGCTGAATACGGAGCACTGTCAGAAGCAGTAACAAAAATGGAAATTATGTTTGAATTAATTAAGATTTTTAAAATAAAAATAGATAAGCCTAAAGCCTGTAATAGACTGTATAACTCTACTCTCACTCTCGTCGTAGCAGCCATACCGTAAGCATCAAGAAATGTAAGCTCTCTCTATATATATTGCTAATAAACCTTTTACTATTGTTTAATCGAGAACTAGTTATTTAACAATACAACCCACGTCTCTATTTCCTCAACAGTATGCCTACTGTAACGATAAATAATCCTCGCTCTGTAAGCGTAAAACTTTACAACTCTTAGGCGAACTGCGAAGATCACCCGCAGGCAAAAAGTTCAACTTTACACCCATGGTACGGAAAGTTCTACTGTATACTATATGTACTCTAATAGTAGTTTTTAAAAAATAAAATTAGAATGATTATTCTTTCTATATTTGAAAGTTGTATAACTCACCAAAATTGTTGTTACAATAAAAGTTTTGTTGTGCAAACTATCTACAATCTGTGTGTAAACTTCTTTATAACTTCTGGTAAAATTGATGCCATTTGTACTGTTCCACTGGCCAATTTCCTTTAAGCCATCCTTAGTATTTAATTCGATAACGTCTAATATAAAATCTGATCGAAATCCTTGATTATCAAATTTGATAATACCTGTAAGACCAGTCATTTCAACCTGCAAATAAAATAAATAGTTACTTTATATTTATTTTCGAGTGAATATTTCACTAAACATTTTTTAAATATGTTTCTATTTATTTTATTATCCTTATACTAAAAGATCGATCCTTATGCTAATAGATCGATGTTCGCAAAATTCGTAACGGCTTACAATGAGGCAGATAGATACCGGACCGCGGTGGCCGATAGGTAGAGCGATAGTTAGTAGCCCGCGCAGCATGTAGCGTGCATATGTCGCGCATGTGGCAGACAAGGCAAGTGTTGGTTTCAGGAAAAAATCAACAAGTCAAACGTGTTTGCTCTGTGCTTGCCAGCCATCGCAGACTAACTCGTTATTCGAAATCCGCGGGGATGGAGTCCCCGTAGAACCGGGCGCTCCGAATCTCTCTCTCTCTCTCTCTACTCCTCCGTTAGGGGATACAAGCCTGATTGATGTGAAAAATGTATTCATCCCCATAAGCATGTTGGAACTATTTTTTAAAAGATTTGACATGCTCGAGAAGCAGCTAGACGAGCTGAAACTCCTCGAAAATCGGGGTCTCGCTACACATAGCGTCTCCACTGTGCAAACAACGACGCTAAACCAAAACCAAAACCAAAACCAAAACTGATCTGAGCGCGTACTGCAAACTGTTTTTCGACGAAAATACTTTACTTAAAGAAAAATTGGACAAAGCACTCTGCTGCTATGAATGTTTCCAACGTGCTTGCGAAAACAATGACAGCGGCAGGAACAAAAGCAACGGTGCTAAGTCTGTTGGCTCCCCATGCATTACCGATAGCAACCCATTATTCCCATGCTCTTCTTCGTGGTCGGGTCCGGATACCCCAGTCTCTGGTTCGGATGATGTTCTGAGTCCTGCGAATTTGTAATCAGTGGAATCCTACGGAAGGATCATGATGCAACTGACGAATAAAGAAATGTTATAGCCTTCGCTGTGCTCAGAACACTACTTCCCTCTTTTGTGAAGGAGAACATCATCGGGACTGGTATGCTTCGGGCTCGCGGGCTCGTCTGCGAGGAGAGGCGGAGAAGCTGAGGGAGGCTTGGACTCGCGATCAGGCGCGTTGCCGCTTTGCTAGGCCCGGCATCGGTCGCCTGCATGTCAAACACTAAACTCTTTATCAACGAAATTATGCCCCACGATATGTTTCAAGCTTTTAAGAGTCTGACGCAAGTTGCCCAGGGCCTGGGCTTCAAGTATATTTGGCATTCAGGCGGTAGATTCCTAGCCAGTCGTAAAGATAGTGAGCGTGCGCATGTATTCGCTACTGCAACCGACTTGCAAGCCATTCGCACGGCGTGCCAGTCTGCTACCACACAACATCTGCCTAAGAGTATACTAGTAAGTCCTTTATTGAACCACAGCTCAAACACTGAGGCAAGGCAGGGAGCAGAACAGGTAGCTGAGTCGGTGATCTCCCCGTGACTAGAACCGAAACCTACTGGGAGAGGGGGGAGGGGTGGATCTCCCCTCAAGGAGGGGTTCTTGAATATCAATTCAATTAGACCGCGCTTGAACAAACTTCGTTCGTTATTGGCCGAGAATCTCTTCTACCACATTTTTAGGATAGCGGAGTCGAAGCTGGGCCCGATTATCGACGACGACCTCGTTCGGATCGAGGGCTATACTGCCATTAGGCAGGATCGTAACGTACATGGGGGGATTATCCTGTACGTGTGTAACAATTTCAGGATTACGAAGCTGGCATCTTCCAATACTCTCAGGTTGGGAAGGCCGTCGGTTCCGGAATTCCTATTCTGTCGCGTGCAACAGGGTGATTCTCGCCCCATTTTGGTTGGTGTCATTTATAGACCCCTGCCCGTTGCCATGCAGGCAGGCACTATCCTCTTTGACATCTTACGTGATCTTGCCGGCGAGTACAGCCATAAATTCACCATGGGGGATATGAACGCGGACTTGTCGTCGGCAAATCCCGATGCATTTATCATCAGAAACTAGGCTATGGAATTATCCCTCCAAGTTGTTCGGCACGGCCTGACTCACCACGTCAATCCAACATCTTACACATGGATTGACTTGATTCTTATCGACGAAAACGACGAGCTACTGCGCTTTGAAAACAAGTGTCTCCCTGGTTTCGGCAAACATGCCATCATTGATGCTACCATTGCACAATATGTATAGTAAAATCTGTCCGGCTAGTCTCAAGATCTGCTTTTGCGCTGCGACTGGGTGGGCATAAATTCAGTCGAATCCGATCTGGAGGGGGCTTTGGAAACTTCAAATTCTAACCTTAAATTAGCAATTGATCAATTAGCATCATTAAAAACTTTGAAGCCCAGCAAAATATACGCTCCCTGGCTTGATCCCGAGCTGAGGCAACTCATGGACAAGCGCAACGCTACCCACAGGCGCTACAAGCGCACTGGACGTGCTGCTGTGTTCGATGAGTTCCTTGGGCTCAGCAATGAGGTCGACGTGCGCACGGCTCAAGAGCGAAGTTCCTTCCTTCACAAACATCTCTCTGTTGCTCTTGATGATAATAAGGATATATGGAAGGAAATTCGTAACCTCGACCTCCTGCCAAAGCGAAAGGAGGAAGACCTGCACGGCCTGTCGCCGGGAGAGTTGAATTTTGTAGGAATCTCTCTGTCCCTCCTTGAAAATATCGAAGAGGCAATGGACTCCATACTATCTGTAAATGAGGAAGGTTTTTCATTCAAACCAATCGTTTTAAACGATGTCATCATTGCCATTTCTCACTTTTCCTCGCAGGCAAGGGGGTGGATGACATTCTCCAAAAGGTTGTCGGGAAAGCTCTCCCGGTTATAGGTGACTATCGGGTCCAAATTTCCAACACCTCCTTCGCCCAAGGCATCTTTCCAGGCCCATGGAAAAGATCGCAGATAATCGCGCTTCAGAAAAATTCATCGTCAGGTACAGCCTCGGACTTCCGGACAATAGCGCTGCTCTGCTTCCTTTCCAAGGTGTTTGAGAAGATTGCCCATGACCAAATTACGGAGTTTCTAGATAAAAATAGTATGCTCAACCCACTTTAGGCTGGATTTCGTAAGCACCATAGCAGTCAAACTGCACCCCTAAAGCTGACAGAGGACGTACGCATGGCCACTGACAACAGGAAACTGACGCTACTGCTACACTTCGACTTCAGCAAGGCTTTTGATACCATCTCACCTACAAAACTACTGCGTAAACTGAGACAACTGGATTTGCCCAGGTCGGCATTCTTGTGCATAAAATCATACCTGCAAGGTCGCACACCCAGATGGTCACCTCAAAGAAGGGCGGAAATTCTGACTGGCTTGAAACCAATCTGGGAGTACCACAGGAGTCCGTCCTGGGTCCCCTCTTGTTCTGTCTCTACGTGAACGACCTATGAGACATACTCGATGAACGAACCATTAAACACATCTTTTACGCAGATGACCTCCAAATCTACATGCACACCACCAAGGACAAAATAATGGAAGGCATGGCTCGGTTATCGAATGCGGCGCAAATGGTTGCTGAAAGGGCCGGGAACTCTGGACTGCATCTCAATTCTAGCAAGACCAAAGCCATTATTTTTGGGTGAAAGGAAGATGTGAATTATATAAACTCTTTGGAATTGCAAGGCATTAAATTGCAGTCTGGAGAGCTCATCCCATTTAGTAGCAAAGTTGTGAGTCTCGGTGTTACGCTAGACAGCAAAGTAACGTGGAAACCGCAGATTGACAAACTAACGAAGAAAGTCAATAAGGCCCTATATAGTTTGCGGTTCATTAGGGCATGTACTACCGGGACTCTCCGCAAAAGAAGTACTCCGCACCTTAGTGCTACCGCACCTCGACTACTGTACGGTGGTGTACATGGACGCATCAGACGAACAGCGCCAGAGAGTGCAGAGATTGAGAAATGCATGTGTGAGGCCTGCCGCCTCTACTCCTCCTCTTCAGCTCGCTTCTGTTGCCGTGTTTGGCTGCGTTCCGCGATCCAGTCGACGGCGTAGTGGGGCTCCTCCTGCTTGTCCGCCATCCGTCGCCAACAGCTTTCAGCGGCTGCGGCTCGTTCGAGGAGGTCCTACATTCACCCCGGAAAGGACGCAACGAGCGCGCCCCTGGTGCTCTGGTTTTAGCAGTCCATAGCCCAGAACCGCCCTAACGCCACCTCCATTTCTTCATCGGAATCCAATAGCGGCTAGCGGAGTGTGGACATAGGAATGCCTAGGCTCGCACGTGCCGCCTCCTCTTCGCCCTTGTGCCACTCTTCGAGGATCAGCGGCTCCCTCATCCTCACGAGCTCTTCTTGCTCCTGAACTATCTGGTGCTGTTGGAGCAGGTAGAGGGTCTCATGGATTCTCACCTCTACTGCGGGTCCGAGGTCCAGACTGACAATGCCCGCGAACGCTCGCTCGGGCGCTTCCTCTGAAATCTCCAATACCTGGAACAGAAAAAGGAAGTCTCAGATGAGGCGAGGATTATAGCACATCAATCGCGGATAGGCCACGCTAACATCGGCAGTGGTGGAAAGTAGGGCGGTTTTAGGCTTTTTGAGAGCGTCCTCGTCGCCGCTGCGGTTGGGGAGGGGTCGGTGGCTCCGTCGAAGTATGACTAGGTTGATCCCTCCCCACGATTCGCGCCCCTGGCGGTCTCTCGCGGCCTTGGCGCCGCGGGCGGCACTGCCGGGATATCGAGTGGGTCTACTATCACTTCTCGCACTCTCGGGGGCCTCCTGCGTCTCCTCAGCGGTATCTCATCCGTGGGGGGGAGCATCCGGTGGATCACTCGCTGGTGCATCCTCCGTTATGTCCTCCCCTCTCGACTCTTTGGGCTCTGGTTCGTCCGTATGGTAAGACTTAAGCTGTATAGCAGCTAGTACCTCCTCTATCTATCCCCCGTCTCCGACCATTATCATCGCCCAGAGCAGATCTCCTCTAGCCACTCATAGTTTTGGTTCTTCTTCGTCAAGTTAGTGAGTGGCTCGGGGATGGTAGCGTAATTAGGTATAAACCTCCTATTCCACGATGAGGTGCCAAGGAACCACCGTAACTCCTTCAGGTTGCGGGAAACGGAATAATCCTTGATTGGCGCAATCTTTGCCGGATTAGGCCTCGTGCTATCCCGGTACACCAATAATCCCAAGTACGCTACCTCTGGCTTGCAGAAAACGCACTTATCTGTCTCGGCGACGATAATGATATCGTCGTGGTAGGCGTACACGTATAGTTCTAGTTGAGGTCCACCTGATCTATCAGTCGCTGCAAGGTGGCGGGCACGTTTATCAGCCCATATAGCATCCACCAGAACTCGAATAATCCCCAGTCCAGGCACCGTAAAGGCCACACTTCCTCCGCTAGGAAAATCTGGCGGTAGGCGCTCTTTAAATCCAACGTGGAGATGAATTCTTCCTCAGCTTCCTCAGATTATCCTGCATACTCAGAAGAGGATAGGCGTCTTGTCCGGTATCCGCGTTTACCTTCCGCAGGTCAGAACAAAATCATCGTGAGCCGTCACTCTTAGAAGGTATCTCGACCATCCACTCTTGGAGGGCTCAATTATACCCTTATCAAACATCTTGCGCACCTGGTGATGCATCTCCTCCTGCACCTTATCAGACACAGGAGAATGGCGCTGCTGGATGGGTCGAGCATTCTGTATGTTAATTTCACGTTCCATCTTCTTCCAACTTCCTGCTGGCATTCGGTGAGTCTCTCCTGTAGCGACTTCATTTTCACTATTAGCTCTACCGGCAGCGAGCCGACTTCTCTTGGCACTTGGAACTCTGTTCCGTCGCTTGCCAAGAGCTGCAGCATGTCTCCTGGCTGTGGCTTTCAGTTGCCTTCCTCCACACATCTCGTTGCGTGGCTTGCATCTTCTCACGTATTCCTTCCTTCGTCACTCGTTTTTACCCTCTACGCGATGTCGTCATTTTCGGCCTGTGTCCTCGTGTTGGCCGGAATTTCTTGTGTTTGTGGGTGTTGCGGATGAAGTGCGGCCTCTGTCGTTGTCTTCCTCGGTATTTCCTGGATACTCTCGCTCGCCAGTATTGTTTCGAGTGGGTGTACATTCCATACCGACATTTGTACGAAGGATCCGTCTTCCCGGGTGACGATCCTTCTGACCAGCTCTTCCCTGAGCGCTATTCGCCATGCGATTACCTGGTTCGAGTTCTCTGCCTCCAGGAAATTTTGTGACACGTACAGGATGGGCCATTTTAATGAAACTAGTCGGATAACTGCTAATCAAGGGCACTTACAAAAAAATTTTCAGACAAAAGTTGTTTAGGACAATGGGGTCATCCGACTGTCCAGCTCATTTTCACATTAGGGTTAATTTTCAATGTCATTTGAAGGTCAAATCAATTTTTTTTAATAGAAACCCATATTTTTGTCACCAGATTTAGAAAGAGCGGGAAATTTTACGTCGGACATGATAGATTTAAATTTTTTGAGTGATATTGTGAAGGTCAAATGAAGGTCAAGTGTTAAAAAATTGTCCAAAAAATGTTTTCTTTTAATTTTTCGAGATTTATCATTAAACAAATGTTTAACGATGAAGGGGCCAATACGCTTCATCTTTATGACCTTGATGAGAAGATTTTAAGGTAATTCGAAGGTCAATGTCGTTTATTTGAATAAAAAACCTTCCTTTCGTTCTTCATCTTACTTTTAGAGTTACCGAGTAACAACGGCGTGACCGTAGGATGTTCTGTTTCCTTTACATCTTAGAACTGACTCGCGCAACGCGAGTCTCGACCTATACTTATCGCGAAAATCACTAAATATCTCGAAATATCACGAACCCGTGCTTCAAATGCTAAAAATAACAATAGTTGGGCGCCAGTTGTATCAGGGTGGTCAATTCTACATTCAATATGCGTCTGTGTCACACTTGCAGGGTTTCTACGTGAAGGAAATCCTCGTGTCCGACAGCTGGTACAGTAGCACAAGTTAAGAACATCTGCTTCAAGCGTTCACTGTAGAGAGCTTATGCTCCTTCTGACTCGAGCTCCACTTGCGCCGCGGCAGTGCTGCCAACTCTGCCACGAGAACTCTGGGCTGCTGGCTCTACCTAGACTTAACCGTAGCAGCCGGTTCTCCCGTACAACAACGCTTGTTTACAAACAGCGATTATCCTTCACCCACCTTCCCGTTACCGGTGCTCCTCCAGGAGGCAATGCTCTCAGCAAACTGCAGCTTAAAAAGGTAGAGGGCGGTATTCGGGAATCATGCACGGGTCAGGAACTCTAAATTAAACGCGTCACTAAATAGTTAAAATAAAAGTAGTGATTGCCGCTCTGTCACTTCGCAAACAAGTTTACATAAAATACGGCCACAACGCCGGCTCAACCTCACCGACAGGTTTGCACGCACAAAAGAATATGCTCTGGATGTGTTTTGCGCTCTCTCTCTCTCTCTCTCTCTCTCTCTCTCTCTCTCCGCTGAGTAAGACGTGTTTCACATCGCTCTCGTTTCACACGCTTTTTTACGGTGTTTCTGTTCATGTGTGTGTGTTCCCAAGGACGTCAGTGTGTGGACCACGATACCTGCCGTCTGTGCATGCAGTGTTTTGAATCTCTCACCGTTTCTTGATTGAGTTTATGCAGTTTTACTGGCTCTCAACTGGCCAAAGTATTAGCCAACGTTCGACAACATACGACGAGCGATCTGCCACCTCGCGTGAGCAGATGTCATCATGCACACGACCAAACGGCCGAAGCGCGGGCTTCCCGATGAACAAGACATGGACGAGAAAAAAACAGCACCGCCCGATCTACCACAACCACCCTTGACGACTGAACAAGTGCAGCAATACAATAAGTGCCTAAATGAGAAAGTCTTTACGTTTCTCCAGCGATTAGTCAACGAAAAATCAGTCGATATTAAAACTCAATTGTGCGAAGCCGTTACTCAAATTTCGGAGTTGTTTACAAACATTTCGGGTGCGTATATGAATTTGCTTGGATCATTTCAAGCGATATCTGACTTACACAAAGTGATCGGAGCTTCGTGTAACAAAATCGAGAAAGCCGCGACCACTATTAATGAACCAAGTGTCAAGTCAACTTCAATTGCCCCATTAAGCTTCGCTGCCGCTGCAGCAAAGACGAATGCGAGTAAAGTATCCCTTGATCGCGGAAAGCCTTTCAGAATCACGAACGGAGAATACTTGACATTAGGCCCCGTTGATACCAAACTCGCGGAACTCCCGTCGTCTAAAGAGACAAAAACAGCACTCCTCAAGGCTGTTGACACGGTGAGCCTCAAGGTCAATGTAAGTCGTGTTACCGCCGGGCCTAACAGTACGATACGGGTCGAAGACTGTGTTTTAAGCGCCATACGTGACTGCCCACTTATCGGTGAAGCAGGTCTGGAAATTAAACCAGACAGCAATTCAATCCGCGTCTTGTAGTGCATGGAATCCCCGTAGACATATCTGACTATTGTATAATAAATAGCGTGCTAGTACAAAACCTGCCGGACTCCGCACCCGACGATGTTAAGCTCGTTTACTTGTACCCCGCGCACGACAACAAGAAGCACTGTTCATGCGTAATTGAAACCAAGCCGTGTTTGAGGGATCGTCTACTGAGTAAACAGAAAATTTTTATAGGTTGGTCCGCGTGTCACGTCAACGATCACATAGCTGTCCTTCAATGTTATAAATGCCAGCGCTTCGGTCATGTAGCTAAAAGTGCGGATCGTATAGGTTTGATTAGGGGCGGCGGAGTAGCTTTGTACGTTCACGACTCGATCAAAGCTCGTATCGTGTCGCGCTCGCCCGAAGCTTACACGGGTAGGCCAGAATTTCTACGTGTTGAACTGCGTGTAGGTCCCACCGTAATCGTCTGTGCTGTAGTTTATAGCCCCCCGAAGGCTGGCTTCTGGACTGATATAGACGAGGCGTTAATGAATTGCAGCACCGCCTACGACTTCCTGATACTGCTCGGCGATTTGAACGTAAACTGGACTTCAACTTCAACACCCCCGAAAATTCTACGAGACTCGCTACATACCTGCGGCCTCAGGTCACTGCAGTTCGAGCCAACTTACCACCGAGATCCTGCACACACAACTATTGACTACATTTGCGTCAGCGACATGATGAAAGTAGTCTCTCATTCGCAAATGAGCTTCCCAGTCATCTTAGAACACGACGTACTACTAGCCACGCTCACATTTGCTGCCCAGAGGACTCCAGCACGTCTAATAACTTGTCGAGCATTCAAACGCCGAAACAAAGACAAATTCGAAGCCAACCTTCAAGCGATCGACTGGAGCGGAATCATCGCTACCACAAACGTCAACGACAAAGTCGCAGGTTTTACCTACTTGCTTATCGGCCTCTAGGATAAGCACGCTCCCTACCACACCTTTCGCGCTGAAAAACCCCCCAACTCCATGGATGACCACGGCACTGAAGACAACAATAAGAATGCGCAACAGAGCTTGGAATAAATTCAGGCGCACGGGAAGACAAGCAGATCGCGAAGAATACAAACGGCTGAGAAATCTTGTGAAAGCAGATATACGCAATACCATCGCTATGTATTACCGAAAAAAACTCCAGAGGTGCGCAGATAGTAAGGGCATGTGAAAAGTAGTGGATGAGATGGGCCTCAAATCCGACTCTCGTGATTTAGCCGAACTATCTGTCCCTATCGACGACCTAAATATGCACTTCGTCGGTAACTACAACCACATACCACTACACGATCTTCGCTCGTACGCCAGAATCTCACCTGACGAGCGCTTTTACTTTCAACATACTACTGCCCTGGACGTCTTAGAAGTCATACTCAAAGCGCACTCCAATGCACGTGGGCCCTACGACATTCCTCTCAGCTTTTTGAAGGAAACGTTACATGTAATTCTGCCAGTCCTAGTGGACATCTTCGACTGCTCTCTCCAATCGGGTGTTTTTCCGGCCAGCTGGAAACACGCGATCGTCCGCCCGCTGCCCAAATGCGCACATCCCCACCATCCCGAAAGACTATCGACCAATCAGTCTACTTTGCTCTACGTCGAAATTGCTGGAAGCCGTAGCACTCAAGCAACTAAACGAATTCGTTAGTAACAACGAAATATTGGCAACTAAACGAGTTCGTTAGTAACAACGAAATATTGGATAAGCAACAGTCGGGGTTTCGGAAGCACCATAGCACCCATTCAGCGCTCATCAACATAGTCGACGACATACACTGGGGCGTCGAAGAGAAGCAGATCCCACTCATGGTTCTCATCCTTCTTGAGCAATCGAACGCAGGCAGTCATTGGCCCGACTTCAGAAACGCCCACCACGCTTAAGCGTTTCACCGATCTTCTCGCTCTTCGCGAACGACGCTCCATCAGCGCTGAGACACTGCAAATATCACTTCTACGCCGATGATTTAACCATTTACTACCAGGGACACTTTGAAGAAGCGCAGGAAATCATCAACGCAGTGAACGCTGATCTTGCTAACTTAGCAATGTGGGCCTCGAGCAATGGCTTCATTATCAACACGACGAAGACCAAAGCCGCATGGTTCGGCTCACGTGGCTACATGAGCCGCTTGAGAGGCATGAACCTGTCCAAGCCACTCATAGATAGCGAGCGCATCGAGATCTGTGAATCTATAAAGATCCTAGGAGTAACGCTAGACAGCACCCTCTCCTGGAGAGAAAACTCTTCCAATGTCTCCCGGAAATGTTTCGCAGCACTCGCGCGACTACGCGGGTGTCACGATCACCTGACAGAAGACTGCAGGGTAACGCTAACTAAAGCGCTAGTCTGGCCGCATCTGGAGTACTGTGCTGGACTATTCTTAAACCTCCCTGGAGAGTCAACGCTCAAGCTTAACCGTTGCAAAAATGCAACCCTACGGTTCATGAAGAGGACAAGGAAGTGCGAACACATCACGCCGATTTATCGCTCCATGGAGATCATGCCATATGCCGTCCGTCGCGACTTTGTCTCGATATGTGTACTTGCGTCCGTGCTGAAAGTACAACAACCCGCTTACCTTGCAGCCAGATTTGTATTTAGAAAAGCCGACGATGCCGGTTCTAAACGCCGCTCCACTCTTCACCTTTTTATACGGAAGGCGAAATCCGATTGCTTTCTATATTCTTTCACTATTAGGTCTGCCCGAATATGGAACCGTATATAATTTGAAACGCGAAAGTACTACAACCGTCCCCACTTCAAAAAACTACTTGAGCGCGAGATCATGCAGCTGATTCATAAGTCCCACTTCAGCAGCAAAGAATGGAATATCTATGATCTATTGTGTACTAATCCGAGATAATCGAAATAATAATTATTGTTCACGCATAGAAAATGTAAACGCTACCGAACCGACGTACAAAGTATATCGACTTGTTACGATGCGTTTTATCGAGCGCAGATCTAGTCTTATTTATTTTATATTCTTTACTTATCTTATCTATTTTATATTATTAACTTAATTTTAAGTCTATCGCCAAGTTTGTAAAGACAGGAACGGCGACATCGTCCTGCTCTTAGTACTCTATTATAAAAATGTATGATTGTATATGTATATATATAGCCTTGACTATAAGGGCTCTGATGTTCTAAGTCAAAATAAAGTATTCTATTCTATTCTCACACTCTCTCACTCTCTTTCTCTCTCTCTCTCTCTCGGTTAAACGAAGAGTTAAAATGTCAAGTGATTCATATCTCTTCAGTACTAGATAGAGCGTGAAAAAGTATACGCTTGTCAACGAGTGTTTATATGATTTCGACGTGCAGCTGTGCTGATATCAAAATAAGCGTGGAATGAACATCTCGCGACGTCCAGGTCTCACGTTGTCACTTACTTATCGCATCAGCGTTTTGAAGTACGCTTGGTACACAGCACTAGATGCAGATAATTCTCGCGGAAGCTGTCATTACTCCTTCACCCCTTGTTTCGCGCACATACTTATAAATTATCATGCGTATATTAGAAAAATGTTTCACCGTTGATAACAGTAAAGAAATTCCGAGGTACAGCTCGCCACTACCAGAGGTTTGCGTCAGCGATACAGAGGTGTTACTTTTAGATTTCTTTCACCCAAAAAGTGTTTTAGTGCAAAGTGACAGCCGTGGGATAGATGTAGAGATTATTTCCTCTATATCTATTAAGTCTTACGAGAAGGAAATATAAATTTGGAGAGAGAATGCGGAGAGTGTAATAAGTGATGAAGAAATAATAGACGTGGAAAAATTCCAAATGAAGACAGTGAAAGTGATTGTGAATTTAAAGGTTTTCTTAAATCAGAACTATCTCTCGACGTGGAGATCATAAATAAACTGATTCGCAAATGCGAGAAAGAAAGTGTTAAAAAACTAACGCTTGTGCCTCGAAAAAATAGCCGGAAAATTTGCAGAGGTGATTATTGTGATACGTGTGGACGCTTATTTTTTTTGCCGCCCAAGCACAAACGCCGATAGCTGTATTGCGAGAAATGTCGAGACTGGATTTGCTCAAACTGCCGACGCATCAAGTGCCGTTTCGATTACGTCAGTTTTAAATTATAATGGAGTAGTTGCGAGCAAGTTGAGAGAGAGAGAGAACGCGGGAGAGCGAGAGAGAAAGAGAGCCCATCCGCAAACTCCGCGCCAGCGCACGGCACACGCGCTCTCAGCGTGTATGAGATATACCTATATATAGGAGGCTGGCGCGGAGGGTGTTATAATCGCGGTCAGAGAGCGAGTACGGTTAAAAAATGCTTCGATTTTGAGAAAATTTTTCCTTGTGTGTCTAGTTCTTTTACTATCTTTTCCTCACCACCCCCTTTTTTATTAACTTTAAATCAGTTACTATAAACTAATATAAAATTAATAAAGAAGGGCTAATCCTTTTAGAAAATAAGGTAAAAATTTTTGGATTCTCACCTTTTTATTTGTAGTAGAATCTTAATTGTCAAAGACGCTCTCCATACCGCAATCCGTTTTGGTATAATTCCGTCCACTTAGAGTCTCGATAATAAATCGCAAATAATAACGGTTTCACCAATGTTTCACCCGCGTACACTTTTGCACACATATTTAACATTTTAACAATAAGTAAAAAAATTAAAGAACTTAACTATGGATTGGTCGAGGTATGGGAGTGTGTTTTTTAAAATGCAATTGCTCAAAATCCCGAGCTTCAACACTTTATACAAGAGTGCAAGAATGATGAAAATCAGAAATCCTTAGATCTGTGAGATGCTTTTTTGGTGATCGTACAGGTAATACAGTCAAAGTGTTTAATTTTCAAGATGGTGGCAAGATAAAATATGTAGACGTTTGTATGCTATATTCCTTTATTTGCAAACGTGGTAAATATTCTGTTGGACATCCGAAAATTTCTGTTGGTCGAGATGAATGTGCACGTGTCATGGGTATTAACAACGTCATTTCTAAAGTTAACGTTTTAATCAAGTGTCAATTACTACCACCACAGTACTTGTATCATCCTTCATTACCTGTAAGAATGTATGGTAAATTAATTTTTCCACTGTGTTGCACGTGTTGCGAACAAATGTTTCAAGAAGACTGCCCTCATAAAAATGAAAGCGAGCGCATCCTAGTGAGCACATGGGTTTCCAAAGAGCTTAAGGAGGCTGTCCAATACGGTTATGTTCTTAAAGACATTTATGTGATTTGGCATTATGTAATACGTCATATAATCAAGACGCGATATAATCAAGAAGAACGCAAAGGCGGTATATTTTCCGAATATATTAACGAATTTTTTAAACAAAAGGTAATGGCATCAGGATACCCGACTGATTGTATAACAGATCGAGAT
>JAWWEQ010048825.1:0-14967 GCA_035583055.1 Torymus tubicola | reverse complement strand
ATAAAATGTCATGAAACCTTGTGTACATTATATTCTGTAATTGGGTCTTGAACCCGTTTTAATTAATTAATAAATAATAAATAAATAAATAAATAGTTTTGATTTTTATCATTTCTAATTTTTTTTTCTTTAAATAAGCTTTTTATAAAAAGGTCTAAAGTCAGTAGTTTATAACGAACGGTCTGTCAGTCCAAAGATGGTGAGTACTATTTAGCTTATTTATGTAATACTATATTATGTATGTTTCAGAAATGATTTTTTGTTTAGTAATTTATCACTGCAAGACATTCATCGGGAAAATATTTTTTAAAATAGTAAAATTTTAGATGGGCTTTTTCGGAGATCACACATCGTTTAAAATATTTTCCATTTATTACTAGCAAAAGAAAAGTTAAGAACAAATTAAGTGTATAAAAAGTTTAATTAGATTATACAAAATATAAATCCTCCACTCATTAGAAAAATAAAAAATCAAGTAATATGAAATATTTATTCCTGTAATAATTTTAGTTTATTTGTTTAAGTTATGACATTTTCTACAACGAAAATGCACACTTATATCAGAAATTCTAATTAATTTTTCGACTGTTCTTAAAATTCTTCTAAAATTTTACTATTATGATAAAATACCACCTCCTTCGTTTTTATTAATTGCAAAATTTAACTAAGTTAATTCACTATGATAAAAACAAAATACTCACACATTCAAAGCGTTGTTCAAACTACTCATCTTTCACGAACTAATTTTACGTTTTACATTTTTCAACTAATAATTAATTCACGTTAATTCATCTTTTACTCAAATGCAATGTTTACATAGATGAAATCCAGCCGAATGTCGCCAACGAACTGCGGCACACTACAGTCCCGAACCACCCCCGCCAGACGCTGAACATAACGAAGTCAGCGCAAGCTGCGATTTCGCTTTGCGGTAAAGTCCAAACGTAGCTATCCAAAGCTATAATGAGGGGCGATTTCATCTACTTTGCATCGGAGATGAGCTGTGAGTTTCGAAGACGAGGGGCTACTTGAGCTGCAATCTAGCTGTCTTGTAGTCGTCCAAGCGAGTGATCGTGATTCTATTTTTGTGGTTTACTTGCGAGTGGTATTTGAATATAGATATATACTTAGATGTATACGCGATTTTTCGAATTAAAATTCATGTAATGGCTTTATTCAATGTGTCTGTGTGTCAGAAGTGATAAGTTTGATAGCCGCTGTATTGCCACAGTATATTTTCTTTATAAAGTAGCCATTTAAAGTAACGCAAACAATAAATCCTTAAAAGTAAATTTAGAAAAGAGTGCAGTTTGCTGCTACACAATATAAAACTCAGCCCAATTGATTGTTTTAATAAATAGCTCTATTGAAACCAAACTTGAAATGGCTAAAAAACTTGATGTTAAAAATGAATCTGAAAAAGAAAAGAGAGCGAAAAGCATCAATGATTATGAGTATGCAGTACAGTTGACCCGTTGGCTTCTGCTACCTCTAGGGCTCTGGCCAACCAAATCTGTAATCTACCAAAGAATTGTCCGACCTCTTGCTATTAGCGTCTGCACCTTCATCATGATGTTCGTCATTGTCCCCTTGTGTCTTTTCATTTTCCTCGTCGTAAAAGATCTTGGGGTAGGATTTTCTTTTTTTTTAATATGTGGACTTTGTAATATTTTTGTTCAGCTTCTGTAACGATAAAATATTAACTCATCATTTTTAATATTTCACTTCTCTAATAAATCTTTTGAAATTTTCAAATTGTATTACAGATTCGACTGAAGCTAATAGGCCCACTGGGATTCGGCTTGATGAGTCTGTTCAAGTATGTCATGGCAATTGTAAAGAGCGATGAGATCGCCTCGTGTTTTCTGGGTATGTCTCTGGATTGGCAGGAGTTGCGAAGTATCGCAGAGCGACGTATAATGTTGGACAATGCAAAAACTGGCAGAGTATTGACGATGATTTGCGTGTTATTCATGGTTGGCGGAGGTATGCCTTATATTACGGTGTTGCCACTCACTAAAGGACCTGTTGTGCGCGGTAACGTCAGTCTGTACCCGTTGGCTTATCCAAGTTACTTTGTTTTCTTCAATCCTCAAGTAAGTTCGACCATTTAAAGTAAATTACAATAATCTTTCATTATATGGCTTTAATTTCTAAGTTTTGAATGCAAATAGTAAGAAATCAATTGTTAATGCAGAGGGATTTGTGTCTAATAATCTTCACAATTCTGCATTACTAATAAAATTTCTTTTATTTGCTATCTGAGAAATTTTACAGTTTCTTCACTCCCCCCCCCCCATCATTTAATTAGATATTATATCATTATTTAAATCTGTATTGCGCTTGCTTGTTTTTAAGTATCGATAGAGTTTTATCCGTTTTATCGTCTTTACGAAATTTAATTATCATTATGTGCATACCTTTATGCATATTTTAAATTTATGTATATAGGGCTTCTTGGCCCGTTTAATTTAAAATAAACAAATAAATATAGAGGGTTCAAAAAATTCAAGAAAATTTTAATCACGTCTCTGTAACAAGCTTCCACAGGTGTCAATAAATTTTCTTTAATCGTTATCGACTATTACTGTGTAGTAAGCAACACTCTCAAGAATTATAAAATGTATATATTATTGTTATTTTATTACTTTAACGTTGTGTTCTCTTTTTATTTCTTTCTGGCTGAACATTTAATTTATTTATATACATTTCATATTACTTTATTATTACTGTAAATCTGCTGTTATTGTATACGTTGCACATTGTATTCTGCTATGTACTCCATGTAGAAATTAGCACGATCTAAAAAGCTCATTGTCAAATTAATAAAATTACAATTACAATTACAATTATAGTTATAATTACAAAATCTGTGCAAAGTTACATACATTGAAAGTCGTGAAAAATGAGCGATCGAATCTGAATTCACATAATCCTCAAGAGTATGATAACTTTTGATCATTTTTTGTAATTTCCAAATGCATTTTACTTTGCACAAGATTGTCTGATTTTAATCATATTTAGCTTAATTTAACGGCAGATATAGTACTGTGAATAATATTCTTCGAATGATGTCATAACGATGATTTTCTTGTAGTTACCGAATCTTTATTCAAAGCTCTGGAACGATGACTCCACCGATGAATACGTGGATGCGGCGATGATCACAAGGTCTCTCCGGTTGATCGTTACCAGTGCCAGAAAAGTCTATACTAAGAATTTGATTTCAGATTTTCCTCTAGTTGGTTGCACTAGTCTCTCGCTGAATTGTTCGTTTGATGTGTGGATTATCAGCTTAATTTTGGTGGTTTCGAGATAGGGCTAAATAAATTGTCGAATTCCTCACATACAAAAATAATATCGTATATAACAGCCCCGCAATCATGTATTAAATGATAAGCATATTACCTTTCCTCAATTTCAGCTTAAGCCAGTTTATGATTACGTTTTTACGGTCCATTGCATGTGTGGTTTGACCAGATATTCTGTAACCTGTGGAGTCTACAGTATTGCCATCCTCTGCATAATGCACATCTGCAGTCAAATTTCCATTACGACGTTAATGCTGGAAAAACTAGTTGACAATTTCGATAGCAAGCTTCTAGGCGAAATAGTTAATCAACATTTACGTTTTTTAAAGTAAAATTATTACTTACAATACTTACAATAATTTTGAAGAATAAACAGGAGACGTTGACCAGTTGTTGGTTTTCTTTCAGATTTGCATCAAAATTAGAAAGTATATTCAATGAAATTTGTTTAGTCGAAGTTCTTGGTAGTACATGTATCATTTGCTTTCTTGGATATTATTTAATCACAGTAATATATTATATTCTACATATTTCCACAAGTTTTTATTCTGTATAAGAAATATATTTATGTACAATCATTTCAGGAATATGAGAATAGAGAAACTGTCGCAACTGTTACGTACTTTTTGCTGTTGATTTCTTTTGTATTCAATATCTTCATTTTATGTTATATAGGAGAAATTTTAACAGAACAGGTATAATGATCTAACTAAAGATAATTAAAAATCATTTTACTGAAATTCCTAATTCATTGTATCATGTTTGATTATTAGTGTCAAAGTATTGGAACAGCAGCTTACATGGTAGATTGGTACCAGTTATCTGGAAAAGATGCCCGAAATGTTATCTTGCTTGTAGTCTCGACCCAACGTCCAGTATTTCTTACAGCTGGAAAAATGGTGAACCTTTCGCTCTTGAGCTTTTCCAACGTAAGTCCTCTGAATATTTAATAGCATGATTTTACTGTTTATGAAAAAAATTATATTAACTTGCAGGTCATAAAAGCTTCCGCAAGCTATTTAAATATGCTACGCACCGTTACCGCGAATTCAAGCTGAAATTGCATTCGAATATATATTTTTTTAGTATCTACATATGAAATAAAATAAAAGATGATAAAATTTAAATATTTTTTGGATAATAAAAATTATATATTCAAAATATGAAGCAACTATTTATTAATACCAAAGTTATAAACTTCCTTAAAAACGTTTTTATATTCAAAGGAGAAAATTTGAAAATTATAGTAGTATAAGGTTAATAATTAAGCGATAATTTTATATTAAAAATAATAAGCATTGGCTGGATAAAATTTTATATAAAAGTATTAATAGCACTTTACATTCTCATTAGCGAGTAAACACTTTCATACTATCACAATTTTCGACTTTCTTTGATTAGGAACGCTATTTCCAGGCGTTGCAACTTTTATGATCTCCAATGCAACTGCAGTGGAAGTGCATGCTTTGCAGATGAAAATAAACTTAGAATCTGTTTCTTTCTTTCTTTCTTTCTTTTTCCGGGGTCGTCGACTTTGTATTTAAAACCATACAAACGCGGAGATAATAACTCTACGATGTACACGTCAGCTTCAGGATAATGGCTTTAATTTCAGTTAACTTACATGTATACGCATGTGTGTGTGTATACAGCAAAGACGGTATAAGAAAAATGCAGCGAATATAATTGTCGTACTGTGTTTATTTCTGCCGTACGTCTCTGCGTTTAAAAACAACTTTAAAATCACTCGCTTGCAGCTATCATCCGTCATTAGCTGTGTTGTATACACGAGCGATATGTACACAGGGGTGAACGTAATCAATTTAATTTGTCGCAGAAGGGATGATTTCAAATGACTGGTATTGTTGGAACATAGACAAAGGATAGCTACTGCCCTGCTGTAAACTTAATTGCTAGGCCACGTCAGTGTAGAAGTTTCTTTAAACTTTTTTTAGAATAATCTCTTTCGTAATAACTGTAGCCTGATTGGGATACAGTTTTACACAAAATAATTAGTAAAATATACCGTTTTTATGATAGCTAGACGATGGTTCAAAGATTTTTTTTTAATATAACTATGAGATCTTCTTAATATAAAAAATCTATAGTATTATGGAATAATTTTAGGAAATTTTTTAAAAAATTAGTAATTTTTACTGCTTGTCAACTTATGCAATAGTATCTAATGTTTTATACTATTCCCAAATAAATAAATTATTTAATACTAAGCTACAAACATAAATACTATGACTACACTGATTTGATAGAAGATTGCGGAAAATTGAACGCGTAAGATAGTTGGTTAATTGATTCCTCCCTCCTCTTTAATTACTCTGGAAAGATTGATGCATCTTTGATGATCGATTACAGAAGAGCACAATTTACGTGTTACGCAATAGTCATTCGCGAGCACTTGCTTCTAACACAGCTTCCTGAATAAATGTTATTTATTTTGTAAAGTTTTATCTGTAAAGTGTCTATATTCTACAAAAATTAATATACGTTATCTCGTATTAAAATAAAATTAATATGTAAATAAATAAAATAAAAAATTTCAATTTACGGCAGTAGTAGATTTCGGTTCATCTTTTGAAAAAATGTCTCAAGAATTAGCGGTGACAGATTCGAGTGCATTCGAAAAAATAAATAATGCCGATGATTTCGAGTATGCTATACAAATGACACGTTGGCTGTTGCAACCTCTAGGAATCTGGCCTCTCAAGCCTACAAGTTATTTGGCAGCACTTTTACGCTCGCTGTCTATTGGGGTTTGTGTCTTCCTACTCGCATTTCTTCTGATACCCTGCTGTCTTCATATGTTCCTCATCGAAAAAGATCTTGGAGTATGGTTACTAATCTATACATACTAATCTTTATATGTAATATTTTCAATGAACATGATTATTTTCCTTTTACGTACAAATAAGAAATTCATTTTGTATAATCTAAATAACACATTTTCTGTACATTGCTAATAACCTTTCTAAAAACAAATACGCAAATTGAAAGAAGGCAGACAACATTTTTACATTCCTATGACAGGTACGACTGAAGATGATTGGACCATTAAGCTTCTGCCTGATGAACATTTTCAAATACTTCGGAGTCCTATTGAAGGATCGCGAAATTGCTTCATGCATGGTCGATATGGCAACTGACTGGCATGAGGTTGACGGTGTCAAACATAGGAACTTCATGTTAGCAAATGCGAAAACAGCAAGATTTTTTACGTCTGTGTGCGCATTGTTCATGTACGGTGGCGGACTACCCTACAGCACTATTTTGCCTCTTACTAGGGAAGCTATTATTGTTGGTAACAGCAGCTTCCAGCATCTCGCATATCCGAGTTACTTCATTTTTTTTAATCCACATGTAAGTTGATCGATGTATGTAACCGCGATTCTTTTAAGAAGACTTATTATAAGTAATACCTTGTAAAATGAACGTATAAAGTATGAAAACGAACACCTTAGTCACGGTACATACTCTCTAAATGTACAATAGTAAACAAATCAGTAGGTAAACATCGTGCACTTCCAAAATAATTGATATCCAGGAATTTGGCAGTCGATCTTTATTTTTTCTAATTATATAATTGATTTCGCTATTCAAAAAAGTCTATATGCACTCCTACAATAGTGGAAATCCACTGTTTTTGAAGTGTACGACTTCTAATTATTCAATAGTTATTTTTACTATTTAATATTTTGAGAGTAAGTGAACACATAGGTGGCTTATATGAAAATTTACTGTATACGGTTAATGCATGCGTATGAGTCAATGAGATCCATATGGGAACTGTGTGGGCCCCATGTGAGAAATTGATGCAGGATCCCATTCACAGAAAAAAAGAAATAGTAACGTTTACTGATGGCTATAGTGAGTCTTACATGAATTACGCGGCTTATATACTCTCGCCCTTCCGATACACCCACGGGAGTCACTGACAGTGCGCCGCATAGCGGTAGCCAACGCTAACTTGTGGTAAGCGCCTCTCAATAAGCAAGCTTTCGTTATTTCTCGCTACGCGGCGCACTGCCGATGACTCACGTGGGTGTATCAGAAGGCCGAGAGTATGTAAGCCGCGTAATTCAACCGTTCGAATGACTCTACAAAGAGTCCGAATTACAAGGCTTGCCTGGTTTTTGTTGTCTACCTTTATTTAGGAGACTTAAAGATTTACCCAACATCTGCGTGGGATAATTTTTTAATATAACTACAAAATAACTAATTAATAAAAATAAATAATTAATAAATAATTAATAAAATATAAATACAACTTTTTGAATAGCAGTATTTTTTATGCATCAAATTTGTAAAAATAAGTTTTCATACAAATTATGTATAAATTATACATAGATTATGCCACTCCAATTTTATGCACAATCATCTATGCATAATTTATTTATAGTCTACACTTAGTTTTTTTACATGGGGAAATAATGAAGTGTAATCCTTTTTTTAATTTATTACGTTAAAAATAAAATTTAGACTAAAAATCTTTTTAGTTTAGTGATGTGGGACCCATGTGGGAACCATATGGTTCCCAATGGGATGCTGCAGCAATTTCTTACATGGGTCCCACACAGTTGCCATATGGGTTCCATGTGGGCTTTTTCAGCAGGGATGGTTTCTCTTTCTCTTTCTCTTCAAATCACTTACTATTTCTTAAAGTGATTTGATCGCTATGTATACTTATCTTTTATTTTGCTTTTTAGATAAGGCCACTCTACGACTTGGTTTTCTTCACGCACTGTCTATGCGGTTTCGTGATGTATTCAGTGACTTGTGGCGTTTGTAGTATCGCAATTGTATTCATCATGCACATCTGTAGTCAGTGCAGTATCACCATAGCCACTCTGGAAGGCTTGACATCTTCTCTAGATGACAAGACTGTTGGAAAAATCGTTAGACAACATTTGCGTTCTATGAAGTATAGTACAATTTATTATAAATTTAATTTTTTGTATTGATTTTTAACGTCGTTATATGTCTTCTCTCATATTCGGACATATCAGTTACCGAGACTTGCAGTGTACTTGTCAGCAAAATATGTGTAAATTTGAATATTTATTACTATTTTCCATCGGTTGGCCAATAAGTCCCCACAGACCTTATGAATTACTGTAGTATTGTTTAGATTACGTTGAAATATTAAAAAGACATATTGTCTTCTCTTAGATTTGCTACGAAACTAGAGGCCATTTTGAATGACATGTGCTTGGTCGAATTAATTGGATGTACTTTCAATATCTGCATGCTTGGATATTATTTCATTACGGTCAGAGAAAATCTGAATTGGCTTGAAGTTACTTTTACTGAAAACCAGACTCGTTAATAATTGCATTCTTTACAGGAGTATGAACAAAGTGAAACAGTTGGAACCCTCACTTACTCTTTGTTGTTAATATCGTTAACATTCAATATTTTTATCTTCTGCTATATAGGAGATCTTTTGACAGACCAGGTAAATTTTGAGATTTAACTATAATATAAATTTTAATCAATGTATGTATCCTATATGAAATGTTATGATGAAATTATTAAACAGATCAATATTGATTAAGACATTTCTTTTAGTGTGAGAGTATAGGAAAGGTGGCATATATGATAGATTGGTATCAATTTACTAGTAAGGAAGCACGAAGCATTGTTTTAATAGTTGCATCAACGCAACGACCAGTTATATTGACAGCAGGAAAGATGGTCACTTTATCGATAAGCAGTTTTTGCAACGTAAGATATATAACTTAAATTATTGTACTAGTACATTACGATACGTGTGAGCTAAGTAGCACGTCCTAATCACGCCGTGCAAAGTGCTCCTTAGGTCACAAGTATATCGTATAAAATTTTATAGCAACCTACCTAAGCCCACTGTCACACTCGTTACGCTCGTGCGCTAATCTCACAGTGCAAAAAATTCTACCTAGGTCATGGATAGGCCTGACAGTGGGCTTAGTTAAGCAGTGCTATAAAAAATATTACCAGTATTTCACTTTAGAGCAAGTTTAGGTACAAAATGTAAAAAATTGTTCGTTCAGACAGTTACAAATTTGAGTTACAGACATTTCATAAGTCGAGGTGCATTAAAGAAACCACTTCAATTTTTAAAAACAAGAAAGTTGCAATAATAAATAGCATTTTAAACACAAAAAGTAAACGGATTTTTTTTTGCAAATGGATTCTCAAATGTATATACAACTTTCTGATATAACAATAGATAGGAGTACCGATTTACTACCTCTTAACCAGAAATTAGTCATCTACGATTTCAATTTTCATTACAGGTCCTAAAGGCTTCCGTAACTTATTTAAATATGCTTCGGACTTTAACTGCAAATCCTTAGATGAAGCACTCGATGAAATATCTTCCGGTTATTAACAAAAGCAAGTATAGTAAATGATTTGTATCGAGCTGTTATCAAAGTTGAATCCAGTCTATATCAACAGTAAAATTAACTTTTCTGTGTAACAATTACAAGTATTTTTGTAATAATGTAAAAAAAATAATGTTATTATAATAAAGTTATACTTTAATTTTAAATGACTGCTATGTATAAAGCCACGTCATCCACTCGTCGTACACTCGTAACTTTTTTGTGTATTGAGCGACGAGAGTGACGCTCAGGTGAGACAGGCTCTATAACGAAACCGCAGAAATTGAGGGTTGGTTTAGGGAACTATACAATCAGTGGAGTCTACCTCTGTCTTAAGCGCGAAAAGGGGTTAAAACTTTTGTTTTAATGAATGCTTCAAGTTTAGCGTGAAACCGCGCGACTTCGTATACTACGACGACGGACAATCGTAGGTGACTTTCTTTCAGAGCAAAGAGAAAAATTGTTCAATTGATTTAATTTTTATTAGACAGGCAGTTGGTGTGATTGGAAAGAAAGTTTTGAGAGTCATTGAAAAGTTGGTTTAAAAAGTTGACTTTATTTTTTGTGAAGTAAGTTCATAGGTGTTTGAAAAGTTAACTTTATTTTTTGTGTTTTACTCGGTACACAATATATTCGTGAATAAAAGATTATTTATTTGTTATTTGTATTTTTCAGTATGTTTTTCTCATATTATGATTAACTAACTACCACAACTTGAATATAAGTATTCAGATTCAAGTATTCAGTAAAATATAATTACTCTTGGTACTTTACTAAACATATTACTGTTACAATGACTTTAAAAACGACTATTACTTTATTTGTTATTCTATTAAAAGCCATATATATTGTTTGGCCGTATTTGGCTAATTGTTTTATCTACGACAATATCGAGGTATGTAACTTCAGATGTGATGATTAAAAAGTAAAATTATAATGATAAAAAAGTGATTTCTTTTTTGAATTGCAAACAATATTTTTACTAATTAGTACGAGGAAAATTTATATTTCCCATACTAGTACATAGTACCATACCTAGTAGTTTTCTACACTTAAATTTGTTCGAAAGTTCAGCCTGGAACACAGCACAATAGATTATCTAAAAAATAAAATATATCTATAATTTAAAAAAAATTTAGAAAATCCATGTTACAACCGAGCGTAAAATGTGCATATTTTCCACATACTATTGTAAATTTTGTATTTTCAATTGAAATCGAAAAATGAAACACGATTTTCCGTATATAAAAAGAATTACGTCAAAAAAATACATATACATTAAACAATTTATTTAACATTTGTTTTTTTTTTTAGACATTCATAGTACACGACTTCTTCAGAATTTTAGGCTATTTAATATATGATTTTCAAAACAGTTTTCATAATGAACCATCAATTTTTGTACTTACACGGGAATCTGGCATAATAGCTTTCAAACCCATGATATTAATTAAATACACAAGATTTGGAAAAGACTACGATCTAATTAGGTATGAGATTGAATGTCGTTATATCTACCCTGCTGTTTTATGTAAAGGTGCGTATTATTAAAAGAACCATTAATTAACAAAAATTGCAATATAGTAATCAGTATCTTGGTTTATAAATTTGAATTTACTTATCTATCTGAAATACAGGAATTTATATAGAAATCACAAAATTAGATTCAGGTACATATAATCTAGCATGAATATCCTATATTTGTTCTATTAGTCTTTAAGTGACCAATAAAGCCTTTTCGTGGAACAATTTCTTAAAATACTTGAAAATTATTGTTTTAAATTTCTTTAAAGTGAATAAAAAAACTTAAAAATGATTACTACACTCAATACAAAACCATGTATTTCTGACAATTTCTATTCATACAAAAAGAAGTAAAAAATTTGCTTGTTGAGTAATTAATAAATTTATAAAATTAATAATTACAAAACAAAGTTAGACAATATTAATGAGAATGAATATTATGTTTGTATGCTTACAGAAGTTACTTTGCCTCGATCCGTGAAACGTTGTCTTGGTGCAAAAAATAAGAAGTCAATTGATCATCAAAAAATATATGTAAACTTAAAGATGACGACTCTACTGATACAGAAAATCGTTATAGTTTTCCAAATTATATTACAGATGAGTACACTAGTTCAAACAATAACAATATCATCTTTAAAATTAATATAGCTATTTCTTTTTAAAGTTTTATAATTTTTAAGGCACTCTGATATTATGATAAAAAATAATGCATCAATAGAAAATACTTAAATAAAGCCGTTCAGCTACGTAAACTGATACTTCACTACTAGTTGAGCTTAAAACTAGGTATATGACCTATTCCACATTTATTTTCAGATCGTGTTCTTTCTTTTTATACTCGTGCTTTCTCTTTTTAAAGACAGTCTGGCTGCCCGTAACAATAATATTTGGTAATGACATCATGCAGGCATGGGATAAAATAATACATTTCGATACTAGTGTGAAAAAATGATTTTATCCACACGAGGATGAAATCACTTTCCCGCTCACGTATCGAACTATATTTTTCCAAACGACGTGTGCAAAGCTTGATTTTGCGAGCACGTTTTTGACCGAGCGTGCGTAAAACCGCACTTTGCGCATGGTGTGTGGAAAAAGAAAAAGAAAGATTGCAATGTAAAGTCCACAATCTTTATTTTATTTATTTCATCTTATTATGAATGATAGGTAAGAAAACTCGAACAGAGGAGCTTAGTAATTATTGTTAGGAAGAACAATCGGTATACTATACCTCATCTGCTTGAGTTTTTGTTGCGCAAAAAAAAGATTCATGTACAAAATGGAAAGTTTTGCAAACGCTAGATAAACAACTTTTATACATAATAAATAAATTACTAAGAGCAATCCGGTTTTCGATTTATATTTCACAAAAGGTTATAAGTTATTTTATTAAAGGTCATGGAAGGACATGAGCGATTTTATATAAAACTTGGGAAAAATTATTAAATACAATAAAATGCCCAAAAATGGGAAGTATTTCCAAAAATTAATTCTAATAGTATAACTATAAGAAGTTTTCTTCGATGCAACCAAAATTTCCTTTGTCATACGATGATAATGATATTCGAGGGTTTCAATTTAAAATCGAAATCATTTTACTAGCAGAAAATTTTTAAACCTTGTGGATAATGACTCCATGATTCATGATCCTAAAAACTGTTTTGTCGATAACCATAATTTCTGGATAGATAGAACGTTCACGAAAATTGTAAAGTAAGGTGAATATCTTTTCTTTTAGGAAAATAATTTGTATGACAATAAAAAATCTTTACATTAAAAAAATTCTTTTTTTTTCAGGTTTTAATAATTTTCACATTCCTTGTGCATTTTGCCATCTCTTCAATGATCACCCTAAGCAGTTTCCCCAGTCTCAGATTGTAGTAAATCATTTAAGAATTGTAACTTCTCGTAATTTTTTTATATCAGCAAGTACCTCTGACATTTATACAAGTTCTTCAGTGGTTACCTAAAAAATAATAAACTTAAATAATAATAATAATGTTTCATTGAAAATAAATTCACAAATTTTCATTGAATATAAATGAATCAATTACATTTGATCCAAGAATCCTTTTAACATTAGCTGTAGGTTGTTTTCCATTGTATCTGTGAGTCAGTGATACAACTGTAACCTCCAGCACGTCAGGATGAAGAAGTAGATCTTTTTCAATCTCAAATGAAGAAATGCGATGATTACGATACTTTATTACTTCTTTTAGTCTTGTAGTATTCAAATTTATATTCTGTATAGGGGCTTTATGCAAATACTAAATGTGCTTAATATCACTATAATTCTGAAAATCGTCGGAAAATCAGCTAAAAATCACCTCATCTTTTTCGTTAGAAAAGTAAGACTCATTAAAAAAAAAGTCTATATATATATATATATATATAATATTTTATGTCGGGAACCACTGTATAAATCAAAATAGATTTTAAAAACAAATCACAGCTGATATGATAGCTCCAATTTGTGAAT
Organism: Torymus tubicola; assembly: GCA_035583055.1. Classification (NCBI taxonomy): domain Eukaryota; kingdom Metazoa; phylum Arthropoda; class Insecta; order Hymenoptera; family Torymidae; genus Torymus; species Torymus tubicola. Next base: position 1,270 of record JAWWEQ010048825.1, on the reverse strand, counting down.
AGAATATCATCTAGTGATATTGACTGCTTTTGGGGCCTAAGTTTGAGTGTAACAAATGTAACAAGTTTATTTAAATTGAGTATGAAAGAACAACTTTTTGTAAACATTTAAATTGTCTACTATATAAGATTCTGTTCTTACAAATGGAAAGAAGTTGAAATCAAAGAAATTAAAAACCTGTGAGTATCTCTAACACTCATAGAATATAATATACATATGAAATTCCACGACATCTCATGACATTCATTAAAATTTTAATTTCATCAATAATTCAAGAGTGTCTCATAAAAATTATTTTTCTATAACATTTGCACTTGTCGTTTGTACGTATAATTGTCGGTTAAAATTCAACTTTTATTATAAGAATATAAAACAAAAAAATCTGCATATTATTGTTTATTTACTCTTATGAATATTTTACATTAGATCGTCGGTTACTACGAAACTAGCGCAACTCGATGAAGGCCTATTTTAATTTGTCATTTTAGAGTATCAGAGTCGAGTAAATTTATCCAAGATCTGATAAACTTAAAATATACGATATAACTATAAATAAATTATATGAATTTTTTCTAAGAGAATTTCGTTATTTGGGTTTTTTTTCTGTATCCTTATATTTTGAAGGATGAAACTCAATAATGATAGAACGCTCTCTAATTTTGCAAATTTAATAGTTCAGCAATTGAACCATTCATATTACTTTATATATTGCTCTCATTAGTATCATTATACATCTATCTAATTTAAAATATACGAATTGTACCCCAAGTTTATCGAGTCCTGGACGAATTTATTTCATTCTAGTACTCTAAAATGACAAATTAAAATAGGTCTTTTTTTAGTTGTGCTGGTCTTCGCAGGCACCGACAATATTAAAGATTCTCACATTCACCTGATTCTCCAATTCTAGTTTCTATCAGTAAGTAATCGATTTTTTTTCAAATGGAAAATTTTAATACAATTTAGAAACACTTTTGCAACAATTTCGAGTTAGAAATATTAACCGTGCAAGCGTCAACACTATATACCGTAGCTAGTGCCTATAGTTTCGAACTATACGTATACCATATACCGTAGCTCAGTCTTCACCATTCAACAAAATTTACCGAGCGCGCGATCGGCAACCCAATCCCTCACTCCTACACATTACCATTATACGCTGCGCGTACCTTTTGACCATCTGAGCACTTGTAACCAGTGGTGGGTAAGTCGAAAATTACGCGTCGAAAATGTATTTTTCGACACGTCGAATATTACATAATCTACACTG
>JAWWEQ010048824.1:0-14967 GCA_035583055.1 Torymus tubicola | reverse complement strand
TTCACTGAGCACTATTCCACTATTACTTCTCGTAAAGTCCTTCAGGTGATAAACAGTTTCACAAATAATACACACCACTAATTCATACTTTGGATCACTGTCGCACTTGAAAACTTTTCCTCCGGGCCGATCCGGAGGCTTCTTTCCACCCGACGTCATATTGGACACGAATTAATATAGATAATGGATTTATATTTAATAATTAATAGTATTCGCAACTTACAATTTAATAATTAATAGTATTCGCAACTTACAATTTAATGCATACAATAGGATTGAAATTCGATTAGAAGTTATAATATTCAGCTTAGGCTAAAAATACTTTTTAAAAAATATTTGAATTTTAATCGTATTCCTAATATTTACTTTCTTATGCATATATAAATTTTGTACATTATTTATTTGTTTATACACGAATATAGATATTTCAATAAAACGGTCGAAAACGGCGAACAAATGATAAGAGTTAATTAAAAGTTATATTATAAACGCATATGTAACAACGCAGTTAACACGTGTGTGTTGACAATTTTGAAATATATATAAGTGTTGTCGTTTGATTGCTTGACTTTGAGTTGTCTGAATTACACAAAATTTATATTGGCTTCATCGATAAATTTTTCTCTATTGAATGATCATGGTCATATTCGATGAGATTTTCTAGTCGTTTAGGCGCGCATGTGCACGGCCGGGCTGGCCTGCTTTTATTTACATAAGAGAAAATATTTCATCTAGCGAGAAATTTACGCTTTCGAGCGTTATCATTGAGATAATCGAAAATGCGGCGTCCTTCGTGGAGTGATACTAAAATGTCCCACTGCTACCAGCTATAACAGAATATTTTGGCCGACATTGGGCAAATTTAGTAAATCCTATTTTTGATTCAGGATACTGTTGCTTATATTTTAAATATTATTCTCTCAGATTGTATAAAAGAAGCCGTTTCTGCATGTAACTTATTGTGCCATCATTACTTATACATTTGTTCTTTTTACAACGTGGCATAATTCTACTATTTTATCACTATCATAGAAGAGCTTTACTTGATCTAGAGCATCACTTGATATTTTTTTATTTCCTCTTTTGTCAACTAAATACCATGGGTTAGTGCTCCAGTTTTTAGGAAATAATTTCAAAAGTAACATCTTACTTTTTTCGTCAGATTTTCGTCATTCAACGATTTTTTCAAATTATAAATAAGTTTTTTACAGCCATTTGCACGCACGCACGCACGCACGCACGCACGTACGCACACACACACAAACACACACTGCAATTAACTGAAAGACATTGTTGCATAACCATTGTAACTGCATTTTTTGTGTTTATATTCATTGATTGATTGGCACCTCAACTTGGGCTACTTCCTTAATTTTTCTAGCTGGTGATAATCAGTTAACATATGACAATATAACATGAATAAAACGTGGTGAGCATAAAAAAATAATAACAACAAAGTTTGTTGTGTGAAATTCGCATAAAATGTGATTAGGCATCTTTGCCTGAAGATTTCTAGGGTTTAAATAATCACAAATGTATTTTTGAGGTGACATGTGGATTCCTCGTTCCAAAATCTACAAAAATATATTTTCTCCGAAAAAAAAAATAAAAATTAAGGTTCACCAGAGGAAACAATAGAAATTTTTCTCTAAAACTCGGGTCTTTGACCTTCATGTTCAAAGTTAAATTATTGCTTTCTTACATAAATCATATTTTTCCTATATTGGAAATTGCTTCTACTTTCCAAAAAGCCTTGATTGGTTTTGATATCATATTTATGTCCGGAGCTCTACGGTTTTGTCCAAGATCGAATCGAATTCGTACACTGTGCGCCATATCTGGAGCAGGGATCAGCATTGTAAGTGTCCTCTCTCTCTCTCCCTCTCTCTCTCTCACTCTCTCTCTCACTCTCTCTCACTCTCTCTCACTCTCTCTCTCTCTCACTCTCTCACTCACTCACTCACTCGGCCGCTGAGCGGATTTCCCGCGCGCTCGCGTATTAACCGCGAGTTGTACAAGTTGCATGCCCTATAAATTTTGATATATATACCGTCACCCATATACTGTCGCCCATTTATTTACTCAGCCCGCCACGTTCTCTAATTCTCTTTCCTCAATTATACTTTTATTTGTACGGATACTGCACAGCTAGCTGAGAACTAGTTATCCGTTACAAATTGGTACCCCTCGAAAACCCCACAGTTTTCGAGAACGTGGGTGAGTAGGCATTGCGTGCATCTCGAGTGCGAAATGATTGCTGCGCGCTGCGACAGTAGTTCGCGCAGCGCAGAAGTGCATTAAGCACGTGCAATCTAGCACTAATGGGGTGGGTGCATTACGCATCACGCCACTCCAGAAATCATAGCGAGCATGCAAAGAGACCGGTCAAGACCATCGTCGAAAGTTGCATCGACGGCAAGCGAAACAGACATTGTTTACGTTGCGCGCCGATACAGGACTCGGACCGCGCCGAACGTAAACATTGCGCACATTTCCAACACACTTAATTACGTACTGCAGTACGTGTTGGAAAGAAAAATAGTTCAACTATTATATTCGAAATAATACTTTCTCGCGCTGCGAAACATTATATTTCAATTGAATTGTGTGGTGAAGGAAAATTTAATTATAGCTATACCGCATTAAACACGAACAATTTATTGAACATTTTATTTATTTAATTATGCAACAAGAATTTATTAAATTATTTAATAAAATATTTCTTTTACATTTTGTTGGTAATAATTTGCTACGCTGTGTAGCATATATTCGAGTTCGCTATAATATAGGATATCGACAAGCGAGGACATTGTTTACGTTGCACGCCGACACAGAGCTCGAGCTGCACCAAAAGTAAACAAAGTGAGCCTCTCTAGCATACGAAATTTTACACAGTGTGTTGGAGAGAGACACAATAATAGGAATATTATATTCCAACTTGAAATTATATCTGGCGCAATATATACCTACCTACATAAATATTATACTAAATATATGTAATTATTGAGAGTAGTGAATATAATATTGCATTTTATAGCGATTTCGAAGTAAACGCGTTAACAAATTTTTTAAAAAAGCTTTAATAGAAAATATTTAAATAACATTTCACAAATACAAAAAATAAAAAATTCTAATCTTCTAAAAATAAATGTTAACAAATAATAAATAAATAACAAATCAAAATACCCAAACAATATTAAATAGAATACATGCAAAATCGCTATAACTAATTTCAACGTGGATAACAGCTAACAGCTGCTGATCGCGCGGGAATTCGTATCTCGACGGCGAACAACGCACGCGACGTATAGTCACCCACAGTTGAGTAGGTTGCGAAGAAGTTAGCTGCCCAAAATAATTATTACAATTATAAAAATATAGCGAAACAAAAATTATTATTATTTAGAAGCGAACAAAATAATAATTGATATTATTTAAATTTTATTAAATTACCCCAACAATTACTTAGTTAGGATTTAATAAATAATCGCTTATTACAAATAATATAGCGATAACAAAAAAAAAGTAATTATAAATATTTATAATAAATATCTTTTTCCTATTTGTTTGGTTACATTACGTGATGCATTACCGAACAACAAGAAATTCGGAGACATAGCGAATTAATTTAAATTTATTAAAAATTTGACAATTGAAGTATTAAGTCTTCAATAAGTAATACGAGAAATACCTTTGGAATTTTAAGAGGGAAAAAAACATATCCTACCAGTTGCGAAATTATCTACTAACAGCAACAAAAATTTAATTTAATATTTTATAATCTAATTTATTTACAACTATTTTCAAATTCCCTCTATCCAAATATTAACTAAGATCCTTCTGTACCGTTTAATAAACTTATTTTTTAACTTAATTTTATTTTTATAATAAATTATAGCGAGTAACTGCGTGCGGCAATATTTTGTTTTTTTTTACTTCCCTAAAGTTTACAAGGGAAAATCAAATTAAATTCAAAAGCTAATTGATTAGCGATTAACGCAAAATACGCTTAAAATCTCTAAAGGCAATTAAGCTGTTAATTAATCTTCTTTATTATTCGAATTTCTTTACGAAACGCATGAACGATTCACCGAGCGACAATATGATAACCTTGGACGACATCACGTTCGACGGAACCATGGGAATAGAAATCTAAGGTTGGATAATGAACCTGTTCGGGGAACCCTTGGACGAAGTGCTCGAAATATTAGAGCTAGTAAAAAGCGGTACGCAGTGTGCGAAAGCGGATAGGCTATATAGGATCATAGGATTCAGATTGCGCGGTGACTATACGGCCCACGATTTCGTGCGAACTGAAGAACATGAAGAAAACGGTGACACCTTCACACGTAGTGCAAAATTTGCCGTTCAGCGAACGTACCATCGCAGATATGATGGCAAGACGAGACGCAACGGCACGCATGTACGGTGCAAGAGAGCGACACTCGTGAACGCCACTCACACATGCGCAAACACTTCAGCAGCCAGTGGATATGTCGCTTACAGACGTCCAGAACAATGCGATCGCGTCCGCAACTACAGCCCCCTCGACGAGAGAAGAAGCTCGCGATACACAAGAAGACATTCGCGAAGCCATCAATCTCGGACGGGCACTGGCGGAAGGTAGATTTCCGCCACCTCTTCCAACGCAGTCAACTTGAGCACGAAGTCTGACTACGACAACAACAACGCCATGCACAACAACGGCAAGGACAGCGGGCACGCATACCGTCATACGATGCCGCAGTCGGTTTTCTCGACGCGGATAACGACATCACCCGATGACTTGGTGCAACGCATGCTTACTAACGGCAAAACGTACACAACCCCAAGAGCAATAGCACGCGAAATGGTGAAAGTACAATTTATCGCAAGTGAGTACGATCGAGAAATGCGGAGCCTACAAGACCAGATGGCCGAACTAATGGCGAGCACACGCACACGAATCCTGGGGGAGGGGGAGTCTCCCGAGTAACTCGAGAAGTAGATACTCGGGCGAGGGAACCACGCTTCAACAATCAATGAACCTGGACGTCGGTAGAACTATGCGCCAATGGAAACTTCAGTTCACCGGCGAAAAAGGAATTAACATTGAAGAATTTATCGAACGAGTGACTGATATAGATACTCTCATGGAACTCGCACGAGACGCAGAGGCTCTGTTAGAGGCGGAACGAAATTATAAACCGCCTTCAAGTCCGGATAACTGTCTGTTATCAGACGTTGCCTATAAAGGGCCTATATAAATCCGCAAAAGAACGCCAAGAACGCGCGACGTCGCTAAATAAAGAGGCGAAAAGAGAAGTAAACGCTGACAAGCCCAGTTTAGCGGCGATAGCTGATCAGTCTTCGCAGGCTTTCGAGTCACTGATTAGCCGGTTGCTCGACGAAAAGCTTGCGAAATTCGCTTTGAACTGCGAGCAGGCGTCGAATCCATCGACACGCGGTGCGGCTTCAACGTGAAGCATAGGAGCGTATCGCAAAAATACTCGGGGCCCCCCGAGAAGCGAAAGATGCATCATCAGTGGAAAAGGGGGACTCGACGTATACGCCCCCAACTCCTGACAGCGACAAGAACCGCAATAAGTCACCAGAGCCTAAAAAGCACGTGCGGTACTGGGGATATAACTGGCAAGGCTATATCGAGCTAACTTATCTGGAGTGGTCGGGAAAAAGCCGCGAGAGCAAATAAGGCTACTACCGCTTCCACAAAAAAAGAGAAGGCCTCTACACTCTCTGCTAAAGGGGAGCCATCCGCGCTCTCCGCTACCACTTCGTCAGATTCAGAAGGAAATTCGAGCCCTCCGAACCCGTCGGCGCACTTACGGTGGTATTTACCGGTGTGAGTTTGTGGATTCCGGCTACGTGCGTTGCACGACTCAAGCGCGTCACGCACCGCCGTAGGCCCAATTAGCTTGCAAATCGCCTCCGAGTGCGGCAAACAGATTACTCCGCACCGGGGTGTAGGGGCACGCCTTGCAAAAGGCCGGACAGTGTCAGTCCTTGGCCAAGTCGACTTACCTTTTAACGTAGCAGATGTAGATTTCATGCGTAAATTCAACACAATTCTGTGGCCTCGTAAATCAACACAGGCATTGAAGGCGTTGACGACAAATTCCGTTAGAATTGTCAGCGTTATCGCATGACGAAGCGAGCGCGATTCACCTCACTTCTGAGGGCCTCGCCGACGTTGATGACGCCCAGCGGCAGCAGTTGCAAGAATTGCTCGTCCAACTGTTACCGGCGAGCGGCCAACCGCTAGGATGCAGTAGCTGAGCTGAGCACAATATTGAACTGACCAGTTCCAAGCCAATTAAGCAGAGGTATTATCCTGTCTCGAAAAAGCTCGAGGAGGAAATGCATCGGCAAGTGCATGAGATGCTCGAAGCGGGCATTATTGTTCGCACGTATCGATTTTGCACCGATTATCGCAAGTTGAATGACCAGTTCGTACCTGCTACCGCATATGGACGCGATATTACGCAAGCTCCAAAATGTGCGCTACATCTCGACAATTGATCTGAGTAGCGCGTATCACCAAATTCCGTTGTATAAAGAGGCGCAGGCTCTCACCGCTTTCACCGTCCCAGGAATGGGTCTCTTTGAATTTACTCAAAAACCATACGGTGTAGTAGGTGGGCCAGTCACATATCAAGAGCTTTCCAATTCATCGATTCAGAAATGGAACCTCATGCTTTTTCGTACCTGGGCGACATTATTATCGTTATGGAAACGTTTGAGGAACATCATAATTGGCTAGAGCACGTGCTACAGCGCATTAAAGACGCAGGCCTCATAATTAATCGTGAGAAAAGCAAATTTTGTCGCACCAAGATCAAGTTTTTCGGAATATTAGTCAACCGAGACGGCTTTAAGCCTGACCTCGACAAAATCGCACCTATCTTGAAATACCCGGCGACGAAGAATCTCAAACAGTATAGAAGATTTCTGGGCATGGCGTCGTGGTATCGCAAGCTCTTGCCCGACTTAGCGACTATCGCGGAGCCGCTTACTCGTTTAACTAAGCACGATGTTGCTTATGAGTGGGGTGAAGCGGAGCAGTCGGCTTTGACGCAAATTAAAGCGCTAATCGCGTCAGCGCCGATATTACACCGGCCGTCGTTTGAGCACCAGTTTGTGATTCAAACAGACGCGAGTGATACTGGCCTTGGAGCGTTACTCACGCAAACAATTGACGGCGAAGAGCGAGTATTATGCTTCGCAAGCCATACAATGACGGCAGCTGAACGGAATTAATCCGTCACGGAACGCGAATGCCTCGCAGTGTTATGGGCTATTCGGAAGTTTCGTGCGTAGGTCGAAGGCTATCACTTTAAAGTGATAACTGACCACAGTAGCTTAAAGTGGCTGTGCAATTTGCATAACCCCACCGGACCGATGCGCTCTCCCGCATGTTCGAGGACGAAGACGTACCCGAACTAGTAGCGATTGACGCTGCGGAAAAGTCGAGCGACGCTTGGTACAAGCGAACGGCCCTCGAATTATCCGCAGTGGAAAATTGTGCACGGGCGTCTGTATAGTTATCGTTCCAATCTCAGGTTGAGGATTTAATGGAGGATTAAGACGCCTGGAAGTTAGTCCTGCCAGCAGAAAAACGCGAGACGGCCTAATTAGAAAGCCACTCAGAGCCAACAGCTGGACACTTGGGCCGTGCGAAGACGCTTGCGCGTTTATAACTATATTATTATTGGCCGTGCATGTGCAAAGAGGTCGCTAACTTCGTGCGCAATTGCCTAACCTGCTACAAACTGCACCTGCTAGGTTGATGGACAGCCGCCGCGCCATGCGACCTTGGCAGATGGTGGCAGGTGACATTATGGGCCCTTTGCCAAGATCTCCTCGAGGCCACGAGTATTTACTTATCTTTATGGATTTGTTCACTCGCTAGATCGTGTGTGTGCCTATTCGAAAAGCGACTGCGCAAACGATACGCAAAGAACTGAGTGACGAGGTTTTCGACGCTTTGGTCCGCCCAAAGTGTTTCACTCGAATAACGAGACCGAATTCAAAAATAAAGTGCTAGACAAGTTCTTAGAGGAACGAAGCGTATCGCATACCACGATACCGCCGTATCACGAGCAGGCAAATCCCGTGGAGCGAGTGAATCGCACGATTAAAAGGACTTCTTTTCTCGATGATAACCATCGCGATTGCGACTCACATCTCCCAGAGTTAATGTACACCTACAATACGCCTGTGCAGGAATCTACGGGTTCGAGCCCAGCCTTCCTGAACCTGGGCAGGCAACCGGCTCCACCCGTTTCATTGAAACGGAGCGAAGAACACGCAGTTGAAGACCTCGCTGAGTCTGCAGAGGCCGAACGCTGCGACACCAGCGACAAGCAAGCTATTACAATGCATCTCATTACGAAGTTAATTTTAATATTGGCGACCAGAGTCTTAAGGCGAAACCGTATACTTTCTTCCGCTTCGCAGGGCATAGCCGCGAAGTTAGCTCCTAAGTGCACTTAAAGGAGAGCGGGGTGCGAGAGCGAGCGGGTTTTATCCCCCCGGGCGCACTAGCACCCTCGCGGCACCCCAGCGGACCGCCTCTCGGCATTGTGAGTTTATTACAGAAAATTATTGTACTTTTTAATTCGAAAAAACCTTCGTCGTTACGCAGTACGATTTCTACTAGATCGATTAAGAAAGTATCTACATTATAGACGATAAGACAGGTAACACACACATCAATTTAGAACAGCGAGTAGCAGAAATATAAACATAAGCATACAAAAAAAATAAAAAATTTAATGTAAATATTGCATTAAGCTTAATTTTTATTTTACTAGTAAAAATTTCTTACAAAAAATATTATAAGCCAAAACAAACATATGCTTGTTTTAAATATTGTTATTATAAAATATAGTGCAAATACACATTTAAAACGTAGTTGATTACTATCTTCACAATTAAGCAAAAATTAACTTCTTTCTGAAAATAAATACATTCTATGCATAAAAGTAGTTAAATTTGTATTATTTTATAAGAGACTAATAAAAAATATGAATGAAAACAAAGTATCACTTGGTTTAATACAGAATTTGTATAGTTTTCTATAGTTGTGGGATGACAAAATTGTTAATAATTTGTTCATTTAAAAAAAAAAAGTTCTGACTGATTATCACATTAATTTGCGAGACTTACCACTACTTATACCGTGTAACAACTAGGTGTTACTATAGTTTTGGGTCGCACTGTAAATAGGTACGTATTTATGTAATACAAAATTTCTAAGATAATTTAAAAACCAATAAAACTATTAAAACCAAAAAGCTTGAGATTCAATTCCCTTTAGATATACATTAAACTGAAAAAGAAATTGGAAAAAATTCCCTCGCACGGGGATTGGAACCTGAAGCAAAAGAAAAACGAGCATAAAAGAACACGCGCCTTAGCCCTCATGGCTACCGCTACCATATTCGATGATCATCTTTCCCCTTTCGTGGTTTGGGTTTAGATATTTAGTTTTACAAACGCAGAACTATTCTTTTTATTCCTCGCTCTCCAGCTAAAGTACACTTCTATGCGTCTATATTCTTTAATTAAACTAAGTACCTAATTTTTATCTTTGTAAGAATAAAAAATTACATGGACATAAAATCACTACTAATAGTATACTATGCATTCTTACCCAGCCACATAAATTATGAAATGATAATATGGTAATGATAGGATGGTTATAAAAAAGTAAATTGATCTCTGAGTAAGGATTAGGAAGGCTGGATAACAATAATAATAAAATCAGTCTTTTTTCATAAATACACATAAGAGTTTTATTAAATGCACACTTACACACACAGTGTACAATAAAGTCCAACAATGTGTCTCGCAGTAATGCGCTCTGCGACGACACGATCGCGACTAAGGACATCGGAGCACTAAGCTCTTTCGCAACTTCCGCGGCGCGATACGAGGCTCGTTGACCAATTGGGGCGTCGATGGGCCAGGAAAACAAAACACAAGCTATGAGCAACGCAAGGCTTACATGTAGCGAGGCCCCTTCCCTTCGCGCGCGCTGCTCCGCTGCTCCAGCTAATTCCGGGAAAGTCCGGGACGTTTTTGGATTTTCGGACCTGAAGAAAAAAGACACGAAAGGTGATCCGGTACTAAAAATTCCCTACATCTTGAAAATTATACATAAAAATTCTTTCTTAGATAATATGTGGCACCTCGTATGAGTCACAAGATGGCAGCAGCTCTATTATGCCGACCGACGCTCGACGAACAGATCGACGCAAGCAGCTCCCGAGGCACGAGAGGTCTACTTGACCGACGAGCCGATCACGTCTCGAGCAAGCCTCATTGGAGACATCCGTTGTAGCATGGCCACCTCTCTCCGCTACAGCTCTGGCCCGCTTGACTCAACCTCGCGATTGTTAGTATCATAAAACGTTGTAGTTAAGCAATAAATCTATATTTTGTTTTGTACGCGCAAAGTTTTTATTTCGTTCACCTGACCCAACCTGTTCTCCACGTGCTCCCGCATACTTGTCGCACACGCGGAACAGAACGCGCGCCGAAACTCTACCGGGTTGTTCACGGCCGGCGAAAAAATAGTATAAAAAAAGGTATATAAAATTAACATAGATGTCCTTATAACTATTGTTTTTGTTTTAAGTTTTGAATTTTTATACCAAATATTAAATCTTAATAGTTTAGTATTAAAATTTAATACCTAGTTACTTAGTTTTTAAGTTAGTGGTTAAGTAAATTTTATACAGCGCCAGCCCTTCTACAGGTAGTTATATCTACCGTTTTGGATTAAATAAATTCAAATTCAAAATGTATTAATTTTTTTTTTCTCTTTTTAGACTGTAAAGTGTTTGTTAATAATGCCCAATGCTGAATCAGCTTTAAATGAAGAAGCTGGAAAATTGCTCCTCGAGCGATATGATGATTATTCCGAAAGGGCTAAAATGATGACTGAGATACATGCACAGGTATTTGCTTATTTATCATTATTCTATATAAATAAATAAATTTTAAAGAAGTAAAACTATATTTACTGAATCTCACACACACACGCACGCACGCACACACACTTTTAAAAAACCCTGTATTTTAATTCCTAACACATCGAAAACCACCATGAGGTGGTCTTTTTTAAGTTCACTCGCTGCGCTCGTGCGCTAACTTAGCGGTGCAATAGTGGCCTGCTCGGTCACGGATATGTGTGACGGCGGGCTTAGGCAGGCCGTGCTATAAAATTCTATACGATACACTAGTCTTAAGTAACCCATTATTGCACGGCGTAAAAGTAGCGCCCGAGCGCAGCGACGAAAAGTAGCACCATTCAGACGCTGACGAAAACTAGCACCGTTCGACGCTCCCAGCGAAGAGTAACACGGTTCAGAATCCCTTAACGAAAAGTAGCACCACTCGCCGACCGCTGACGAAAAGTAACACCACTCGCGAAGCGCTGGCGAAGACTAGCATCACTCGCCGACCGCTGACGAAAAGTAGCACCACTCGCGAGGCAAATTTCGATTTATAGCATTTGTTACGTTGCTACTATTTCTTGCGCTGCGCGAATTCTAAAGATCTGCCGCGGAATAGAGGACACCCGAGGGAATAAAAAACTAAATATTTAAATTTCTATTTAGTTAGCTACATCTATTTCGAACCAGATTATTATTTATGTTTATGGGTGATAGCGTATCCGGGGTTGTTTCACCAGTGATCACTATATAGTGATTAATTTACATACATATGTATAAATATGTATAGCGAAAAATTATAAAGTAAGTTTTGACAAAATTACGCCAAAGAAAACTATATTTTTCTCTAATAAAAAAAATTGAAATACAAAAAATGAATTGACTGACCTATTGACTGGCCGATAACGCTCTGCGAGTGGTGCTACTTTTCGTCAGCGGTCGGCGAGTGATGCTAGTCTTCGCCAGCGCTTCGCGAGTGGTGTTACTTTTCGCTTGGCATCTCGAACGGTGCTACTCTTCGTCAGCCGTTTTGAACCGTGCTACTTTTCGTCTAGCCTCGTGAATGGCGCTACTTTTCGTACGGGGCGTCGACATGTATCGTAATGTACTATTACTGCCAATCGATACTGATTCAAAAATATTCGCTACTTCTATTATAGACTGGAGTTGTATAGAGCTCGCTATCTGTGCGCGAATAACTGACGCGTATACCATACGTCGTTTCCTTTATAATACAGTAAACTCGGATCATCTTACTTGGTAATCGTCGCCAGTCGAATACAATTTGATGACCTGCTATGTCACGATACCTTGTATTTGAAAATATACGTTGTTCGTATATCAGAAAATTACTGATGAGAAGTATGAATATCAATTTAATTTTAAGAATACGTCACAGACATAACATCTTCCCCCTTAGACTATCGAATATTATAGAGATTCAACAAATATAGAAATAATTACCATCAGTAATTTTCTCTTACAGAATTTACAGTAATAAAGTAATAATTTGTTTTTAATAATTTTTAAGTAGTAAGTTCAATATACACAAATTCTTAATTTTATAATCTATTAGTTGAAAAATTGATAGTCATTATTGCATTTGTTGATTTGTCACGGGACGGTTTTTAGCCACCAAGCGCGTCTACCTGTGCGACTTGGTGCTTCGAACCACAGCCTTTCAATATCCTTTTCCTTGACCGCAATGACCAGATTAAGTTGCAGACGCTCCTACGTCGTGCAATTGCATACTTAATCTGGTTATCTTCCGTGTATCGCGCGAGCTTTGAAACTCGCGCTTTATTTCTCACCAGTGACGTGAACTCACCTTTAGTCACTGGTTTCGTGTGCCGGCTACTCAGTTCTTTACGATGCATTCTTCTTAAGCGCAACGACCGCGGAGGCGGCGGGGAACGGGGAATGTTAGTGATACGAAATAAAAAGACGTCAAATAAAATATAAAAATAGAAACAAGTATTGTTAAGTTTTATTAATTTAAGGTAGAAATGTTAATAACAATGTGAAGTAATTATTCAATGGCGAAAGCCCTAGCTAAAACGGTGCGCCCGCACTGAATTATACTAAGTCAGCTATCTCGGTACAGCTGACGAGTATACCGAAACTAGGTCAACGAGCGCGAAGTAATATACGCTGCGCGCTCGCTGTGTTTGTGCTACGCACACACTTACGCGCGAACTATGAGAGAGCGGCCGCACTTGGTGTGCGACACACACACGTAAGTAAGCGTGAGAGAGGGAGCAGACTACACAGTAACATCGTCTGCGCACTTACCGCGCGCACTTGCCGGTTACGAATTGCCGGCAAGTTTTAACTTTGAGTTTGACCTTGGCGACGACAACGATGCACCAGGTCGACTCTCTCTCTCTACACTCGCTCTCTCCGCACAAGAACGCCTATACGATGCCGCGCTCCAGGTACGACGAGTCTGCGGGAACCATCTACTTTGCGTATTTACGTTGAGTATTTACATGAAACATTATACTTAAAATTTTTAGTAACGGGTTTTAAATTAAAATTTAATTCTGTTGATATTTTAATTGAAAGAAATTAACAATCCCCAGAAGTAAACATTCGTGAAGAAAAAATTTCATACTAACACTTTACAAAACTGGTAGAAAAACCACATTTAGTAAAGAATACAAATTTTTATTTTTCCCCCCTTTTTCCATTTTTTTCCAATTTTCCATTTTTCCATTTTTTTTTAAATAATCGTAATATTTTTGAAGATTATATGAACGGAAAAAGGAACGTCTTCTAAAGTCATTATCGTATTGAATAAAATTAAATAGAATATTACATAGGCTCTAGTAAATTTTCATATATTTTCTACTATTGCCTGTTTCTTCCTAATTTGTGCATCACGAATATAAATAATAATACAGATTTATTTGATATAAAGAATTGAGTTACAATAATACTATTATTATCTTAATAATATTAATTTTAATTTTACGAACATCAAAAAAGTTAATTTTTTTATTCGAAACCCGTTAATAATTAAAATATATTACGTTATATTAAAAATGTATTTAATAAAATGATATTAGTTAATTGTAAGATAATTTATTTACTCAACTTGGTAATTAAGATATCGTAATAGTTAAAATGTTTAAATTATCTGTTTTTGTAATAGAACCAATAAACCGTAAATTATAAAAAATATTTTTTTCAAATTAATATCTATTTCTGTTAGATTAATATTTATTTTTATAACACAAATTCTCCCTGAACTTTTACTTACTTATATACTTAGTATTATTTAGCTAATTTGGAGATCATTTTCTGCAGCTACAGGACTAAGTTTACACTTTTACTTAGACACATTTAGAACCAGAGATACTATTCACATCAACAATTTTTCACTCTCTTTGCTAATATGGCATGCGACACACGGAATAGAAAGTCCTTAAAGGATTCAACAGATGGATTTTAATGAAAATTAAATTTATAATTAAGAGCTACATCAACATAGAGTTACATATGTTTCTGTGCGTTGTCATATTCAAGTATCAATTTTTCAACAAAGTAATAGTATTTTTCGATACAAGTGCGAAACTTTTGATCCTAGCACGAGTGTGAAGGTTGTCGCCCGAACGCAGCGAGGATGACACGAGTGTAGAATCATCTTTCGCATGTGTATTGAACAATATTTTTCGATACAGGGTGCGTAAACGCGATTTTTAAAATTTGCAGAATGTATAAAGTCGATCTTTACGCACACTGAATCAAAAAAGCACTTTACGCGTGGTATACTAAAAAAGACATTTCCGAAAAGAACAGTCTCCCATTATGACGACTCGTTTTACCCGATGTGCCACGTACGTTTAGGCTCTTAAAAATAAAATTTAGAAAAGCTTAAATCAAAAACTCTAATTTGGTTCATTAATCAATAGTTCTTCGGGAACCGAAATGTCACGTCCAGAACATGACAAAACAGAGATGGTTTGTTAACTCGTCACAGTTAACGCTCTTTTAGGTTGTAGCT
>JAWWEQ010048823.1:0-14968 GCA_035583055.1 Torymus tubicola | reverse complement strand
GAGAGGTTCGGAGTCTTGTGCAAGTGTCCAACAGCAGCACGTGGTATATACAAAGTTGTCCTCTCGATGCGGTTGTAGTATATAGATAGGCTGCACGAAAATCGTGACTATAAGCGCGTGTGAAGAGAGCGCCAAGTGTCGCGCCACGCGTGGGATGTTGTGACTTTTTGAACTGGATTTCTAGTGTGTACCGTTATGGAGATCGGTTTTGATGGGTTTCAGATGTGCTGGTGTGATAATGGGTAAAGGATCAGAATATGGTGGGAGTTTGAATATATTTAGATACATGCTGATTTTTAATATGCTTTTGGGTGAACCTCGTTTTTCAATGCAGAGCTTGGGAAGAGGAAATAGAATTTGTAAATCATGATTTCGAAATTGTTATTCGAAATTTCAAATGTAAAAGAAAATATATTTATAAGTGAAAACGGTTTAAAATAGTTTTTTTGTTACTAATAATCTTTTTATTTATAAAGAGACATACAGTTTCTTTGTAGTGTTATAGGTTTTCATATATTTTTTAATCGTATGACGAGTAAAAAAATTTAATTAAAGTTTTGTCCCATGAATATGTGCAAAAAGAAAATTATTAAAGTTGTTTCTTTTATTTTGACATATATTGTATTATTATTATTATATATTTATTTATTTGCAAATCTAATATTGTTTCTAATATTTTATTTATCATATTCAAGTACCTTTGATGTTGTCAATAATTTGTCTTTATAAAAATAAATAATATATGATGGTTTTAAAAAACGAAAATTGATGCTTACAATGTTTTATATTGTATGAGATAAAGAGATTGAAACAATATATGATTGTACAAATGATAATACCTGGAATAATTACTTCTTGGAATACATTATTTATTTCAAAATGTATATGTACTAACCTAGTTTTTGAAACGCAATACTAGGAGAAATTGTATACAGTTTAAAAATTAAAAAAGAGTGGAAAATGCATTTCAATTTAAAAAAAAATTGGCTCAAATAATGTATTATTCTAAAAACTATCACGAAGTGACAATTATTAGAGTCTTTTTTTTATTGAATACATTTGAAAGCATTTCGATTTAGAAAACTTTTTGCCAACCATATCACAAAGCGCCTACCTATTAATTTAATTGGATCGTGCAAAAAAAAAAAAATTAACATATTTAACGCTCTCGCATCACACGAAAAAAAACACGAAATCACCTCGATTTTCATATCAGTTGAGCTCGATCATAGCGAAACGTATACATTATTTTTTTTCTCCCAAAACAAAACATACATACAGTCCACACCTCCAATTGTTCTCAATGTGCGAGCATCGACCATTTCAATAGCCCCGAGCTAATCACTTAGCGATATATAACAAAAGCTTTCTCCGATGAGTGAAGACGGATAAAGAAAGAGAAAGAATAAAAAAAAAGGTCTTCGATTTAAACACTTGTGCTTAATGCGCTAGAACGAAAGGCTGCTTAGCGCGCGTCGCCTCGTGAGAGACAGATAGAAAGAGAAAGAAAATGGGAGTAATCAATGACAATTTAGCGATTCTATGACTCGTGAAATTACTTACCCTCGTTCTCGACCAGCCTTTCCGTTGCAGTTGCCATGCTTATTTTTAAATCTGTAAATAAATTAAGAGGTGCGGTTAGTACTTGATATAGTTGTACTTTGTGTTTGATGATTAAAAAGAAATTAATGATTTGGGGGTTGAAGTTGTATTGGATGTGTAATGAAATTTCAATAATAAATTTTTATCTTTTAAGATTCTTTTATGTTCTCAACGGTTAGGAAATAATTTTTTAAGGTACAGATGTATTGGGATATATCATGAAATATAGAATTATTATAGCTGTACAATTTATTTAATGCTAATCGATTGTTATAATCTGGAAACATCTACGATGGTAGATAAGAAAAGCGGGACAACAAATTATTTTTATCAATAAACATTATAAATTCGCATTAGATTTTCCATCATTAAAAAACGTTTAATCCTTTAACCGAATAAAAACAAATCGATCGAAATTCATAAAATAAAAATATTAGGCGAAAGAAGATAATAAAAAGAAAAAATTGAATTAACGAATTCAATGAAGTAAATGAATAACAAGGTTTTGCAACTTAGTAATAAAAAGAGATAGTTAATGGGTAAGGTAAAGCAAGTTCCCCGACGTGAAAAACGAATCGAAAGTGTCAATGACACTCCAAGTAGTCCGTCTATATATCAAAACAGTCAGCTACGCAGCTAAAGTCTTTTTCAAAGGTCGACAGTCGTGATTTTGTTCCAATTTGCAAATGAAACATTTGTTTTTAAAATAATACTAAGAACATAATTGGTATATTAGATAAATAAAATTTAATTACGAAAATGAAAGTTATAGAGTTCAAATTTGCGTTTATTTACTTTTAGAATGAAATATGTAAACATATAACAAGAACATTGTAAAAAAGAATAAGTTTTTCAATAATTCGTTACTAGTGCGTGTTTTCGATAACGTTCAACCAAAAAAAAAAAAATAAATAATAGGCTCATACAAATAAGACAGTATTATTTTAAATGTGAAATTACGAAAAAAATAGCGTTTTGAAACTTTTCGAAAATTTATGTACGCGGAAATAGACCGTAAATTTAATAAGATTACATATTAGCACATTTACTGTTGTTGCTGACATAATGGTGTCGTACACGAAACTTTTTAATTAACATCTGCAAATTAGCTAATGCGTTTCACCCAAGTGCTTTAATAGAGTTTGCATTTTACGCAATAATAACATCCTCACAAAGCATAATAATCTCTATATATTAAACAAAGAGATTAACTTCTATTACAATTTTTTCCGCGAATACTTATTCAATTGAAAAAAAGTACCTTTCATCCTGCAGCTATTTTCGACAACCTCTCGACCATATGACTCACCGACGATCAAAAACAACCACACAGAATGAAAATCTACTTCTAAAAAAAGACGCACTTAAAATTCTATAAATCCCTTTAAAAAAACTTTCGCCACTGGTACGAAAAAACGCAACGGTCAACGGTCGGCAAAACGTATCTTCCTTTTTATTAACCTCTTGCTGCAAGATAGAAAAAAAGCACACAGGCTATGACAGGCTATACGCGTCGCAGTAAGATCAAAACAAAGCGCGATCACTCAGCCGTTCGAGCGAAGGATCACCTATACATCTATACATATATAATATGCGTTCGAAAAAAGAATACAAATTCAAAAATTCAAATGCGAGATACGAAACTCGCGAAAACTGTCGTATACTTATCATGTGCCGAATTTTTTCGCGCAAAACTGTCCCCTCACAGTCAGTTATCGACTAAACTCGACGGCGCAGCTGTCGCGAACATTTGCGAGCCCATGTTTTCGGAAAAAAGGGGCAGGCTGTATTATTCGCGAAATCGATTTGCACTAGGACTCTGATGTAACGAAGTCACGAAAGGACTCACTTCTATATATATACATATACAAGCAAATAAACCAGAACTAACCAGTTTCCACGCTTACAGCCGCTATATATATATATATATATATATATATAAGCGAAATCCCTTTGTCTCGTCGCGCGCGCGCGCTCTGTGTCGCCCTTTGCAACCGTTGCTCCGAAAAAGGAAGACTGTATATACGCGCGTTTGAAAAAAAAAGTATATAACGGTAAGTAGATAAGATAACTTACCCCGATTCTAACTTCTGCACAACACTGAAAAACAACTGCACGCACTTGACGATAGCCTGCCGATTTTTCCACACCGATGTGTATATATATATCACCTGGCCCTCGCGATGGACACAAAGAGAGAAGCGTATACAAGTATATATAAACACAGAGAGAGAGAAAGAGAGAGCGAAGCAAAGGCGCACCACTGCTATACGACACACGTCCAGTGCTCGCGAGCGTTTCCGTGAGTATGTATGGTCGCGGCAGTCTGGCTTTTATATTCTCCCCCGGTCGTGCGCTGTGCGCTCGGCTCGTATGTACAAAGGGAGAGAAAGAGCGACGACGCGCGGCAACTGGTTGCGCTCTCCTATACCGTATACTGCCTATATCTATACATATGTGTGTGCGCGTGTGTGTGTACGCGGCTGCAATAGTGTATATATACACGCGCGCATAAATATAGAGAAGTTTGAATTGCAGAGTGACGGTTTAAGACGGAGAATTTTACAAAGCGGTGGTTGTTGGTGGATTAGGGATAATGATTAAAAGAGAACAAGAGGAATGGAAATATCAGGTAGAATAAAGTGATATTTTGGTGGCATTAAAAGGAGATTTAACCAATTTTTGATTGGAGTTGGGGAGAAGATTCGATTTTGAAATTTCGGAGCATCTCTGACCGTCATCGTGACGAGTGAAAGTGCGAAAGCTGTTTGTTGTTAATGGCGGAATATTTGGATATGTCGGTAGGATTCGCGCTTAGATTATTACGTAAAAGTATTAATTACTCGGTATGATGAGTGTAGCGATTAATATTAATATTAATCGTGCAATATTTGTTTCTTTAATTGCATGAGAATTTAATTTTGTTTTTATGCAATAAGTAGGAATAGGTATGATACCCGTTGGTAATTTAAAAAACTTCGAAATTGAAAACTGTTACACAATTTTCATTCTGTAATTGCAAACATTTTATCTAAAAAAGCTACCTCGCAATTAATAAAAACTGACTGACTGACTTTTCGAGAAACAATATTACTAAACCCTACTTTTTTTAACGGAAATCAAATCTTTTCTCACATCTATATGCAATTCTAATCTCAATATTCCACGCATGTCACCTCTCTACTGCATCTGTAAACCAATGCATTACACGTATTAGCACCATAAACATCTAGAAAGCACTCATCAAATTATTCTCACGTATGTCTCTTATGGGAGAAATGCCGTATAATCTGCCCCCCTCCAATAGCCAATTGAACACAACGTTCGACGGAAAGCTCACGCGCTATTGGTCCGTTTGAATATTCGAAGCGTTGCAGGAGATATACATGCGCATAAATATATACGTATATATACATTAGCTCTGTTACTTTTTGTTTTCCTCTTGTCTCTCACCCATCGCGACGCGCGTCGCATATATATATATATACACATATATATATACACATCGAGACGTTGACGCTCCGTCCAAGTGTGTGACTGACTCCCTTTCCTTTCTTTTTTTTCTGTTTTGTAGTCGTCTCCGCGCGCAATATGTGTGTGGGTAGCAACAACGGTTGAAGCCTTTTTAATGCACGGGTCCTCGATTTTTTTTTTGCTGATTTCTTTATTGCCGTGGGGCTTTTCTTTCTTTCGGTTGCACACATGTGCGCGTGAGATCGTAACTTGCGAAGATGAGTAGATATAAATTTAAATAAAATTATTGTATAGTAGAAATTGATTGATTAGTGTATAGTTAATAATTTTTCAAGTGGATTAAAAAAAAAGAAATTAATATTAGAGCTTTAATTTTTTGTTTCTATTGAAAATAATAAAATGGAGTTGAATATGCGCTCGTACTTTGGTTGCTAAGTAAGGCGTGGATCGATTGCAAGGACTAGGTATATGCCAAAACAGAGAGGCGAAGTGACGCATATATTGCACTTGTGAAAAGCCTTGTTTTGTGATGATAAAGTCATATTAAGTCATTAGATATAATTAGTAATTATGACCTTGTATTCAGGGCGAAATTCAATGTTTCTTATATCCTAATAATAAAGTATCGGAAAATGTCAGTAGAAGGATTTATGAGTAATAAATACTTGTCGCTTGTTATATTATGTGAAGCTCTGTTTCTGCGTGCTCCGCTTTAAATTATTCATAATCTCGCGCATAATTGTATGTATATTAATATTTATATATAAATTGTAATTTACAATTATTATTTGTTATACCTATACTTTTTCCTTTTTGTTGTTAAAAATGAGTTAATATAGAAAGTTTGTGTAACAGGAAATCAAGTCCTCTTATAGATTGAAGTCGCGCGTAATAGCGAAACAATGGATTTACTTTGTCACTGGATGATATCGACGATGACAAATGCCTTATCTTCCTGACGAAAGCTTCCGATAATTCAGTCTTTTATAAATCGAGCGGCGCATTGTTCGCCAAAAGTGGGCAAAGAGAAATGGTTTATTGACTAATTATTAAAGACGATAAACTGCAAGGTCTAGACTCTATAGTTCTTCAATCATTCTTCGCGCGTTCGTGGGCTTATTATTATATAGGCGAGTTTGTTGAACTTGCTGCGCTCGTACACACAAGGTTCATAAAAACACTCGTTACTATAAAAAGACGTATTATACTTATGCATTTTACACAAGGCGATGAATTCAGTTAAATACATAAAGTATAACTTCTTTAAATTTTATTCATAACAACTGTACTGTGTACATCAATTATAACTGTATTAAAAGCGACTAATTAGAATATTCATATAAAAAAATGTCGATCAAACCAATTAACCGTCAAAAAAGAGAGTGAAAAATGAATCGTAACGGACGTTTGATATACCGAGAAAAATAGTTCCCAAAAGGATAGCGTTTGACTCATCGAGCAATGTCCTCGATCATCTCTTCGTTTTTTTTTCTTTGCTCTCGGATATATTCCATTGTCCGTTCGAACTTTGGGTAATCTCTTGGAAACGCTTATTTTTGTCAGGTGCCGATCCCGGAAACACGAGTCGTTACAAAATTCTTTCGTTAAATACGTGTCAATATAATACAAAACGAAATTGAAATAGTTATAATATATCCCTTGTCTTTGAATAAATACATATATTTTTCTTTTTTCTTTTTTCTTTTTTATTTTAATGGTCAGTGTTTGGAAAGCTTTTAGTCAACGTTTAAGTGTTCTTCGAAATCTGTGACACGTTAACAAAGACTGAGAGTTCTGAAATACCAACAATTCTTTAATTCTATCAAATATTCATTTTGACAATCCTTCAAACATTTAAAATTGTATTTTATAAAGTAACGAGAATCGCGTACAATTGACCTAAAAATGAATTACATATATATAATAATTGGAATTCGTTAAATAAATTCGTTAACAATGCTTTAATGGCACATTTTCCAAGTCAATATCGACTTCTACCAATATATATATACATTTTCACAAAGTATATATCCAGTCGTTATTCGCTCTACATAATAAAGTGCGTCATCTGCTTATTTTTTAAATTAACAGCACAAAATAACGATGGTTTTTTTTTTTGAGTAAAATTATAATAATTGAATATAATATTCATCGATACCTACTAAGTACCAAACCATCAACCTCTATACAATACGACACATCAAAATCATCTCACACACGCGTCTCGCACATACATATATACGTGCAACCTCTCACAAACCATCACGGAACTTCCTATCCGCACACTCGCGTTAACGGTACACCTCTATAACCCTCCTCCTCTCACTCTTTCAGACAAAAAGTCTTTTGCGCGCGGTGTGTGATTCACGTGTGTATATATATATATATACATATATATATATGCTCCGGCAGGGCAAAAGCTCTTTTGCTCGTGTAGGCGTCGACGCTCGATATGGCAATCGTGGTGAGCGAGCGAGACGAAGAGGTGCAACGAATATAACGCAGGCTGCTGTATATATACAACTGCGTAGAACGCGTGTATATGTGTATAGGGGAAGAGGAGGGGGGGATGAAGTTTTTCGATATATACGATTTTCTTTGTTATACCGTTGTAACCGTGATGAGAGGTTCTTTGTTGGGTACCGTGATGGTGAGAGCTGGAAATGTATGTGTGTAATATATATTAGGTATAGTTTTTTTGTTGTTGTGCGTTGTATATATGAGCACGTGAAATTTAAGTATGATATAGGTGGAAAGTTAAACGTGTAAAATTAAATGTCGGGATTTACTATAAGCTGTGCAGTGCCGATTGTACTTTACAAGTATACAGTCTGATATGACCTTCAAGATACCGAAATAGTTGGAACTTTACAAAATGGATTTTGGGACAAAAAAATCTCTGCCTCGGCCTTTGTGTGTCAATAGACCTTATTTTTTCGTTTAAACAAAATCTCTTTGAAACAGTTCGACTATAGCTTAGCGCGTATTGATGAGGATACAAAAAAGAGAATCGAGAGCTTTATCTTTGTATTATACGTGAAAACGTAACATTTATAAAAGATACATAATGTCGGAAAAAAACAAATTTTATTATTTTTTAATTAATGATTTTAAAAGTCTGTTTGGAACTAAAAGCAAAATATTTTTAAAATTTTAATCAAAGAATAAAACGCATTATTTTTGACAAATAGTGGCATATTTCTAAAATCATTTACATGATATGAGAATGACTAATGTAAAATTTTAACCGATTGTAATCAACGTGTAACATAAGTACTATACTTCGTATTATAACAAAATATGTTACAGCGTATAATATCAATGAATTACGGTAGAATTTATTATGTCATACCGAATTAAACAAGCTACGTAACTTTTTTTTATTCGAAAGCCTTTAAAAATTCGTATAAGATTTCTTATATTTAAGTAATATCCATTATATCAAAAAGAAACATGAAGCTAGTAGCGTACAACGATACCTCAATAAAACATGCGAAATATTCGTACACGTCAATATGCAGCTCTTGTACTCTTCATCAGTGGATAAACGAAGTCTAGTTGACCGGCCGGTGCACGTACAGCAGGTTACATATCCGGTTGATAATAAGATTGTTAGAACTATATCTAACAAATTCTAGGCTGTTCGAAAAAATATTTATCAACAAAAATATGGCCTCCTAACTTAACTTTACCTTGTTCTTCATTTTATTAAGAACAAAAGAATGCATTTTATATATATTCTTGTTTATAACAATTAGATAGCATAATCTTATAAGGAAGTTGTTGTAATTGAAATGCATAAAAAAAACGCAACACTTGAATAGTTATGAATAGTTAATATTCCAATCATACGAGTTAAAAAAAAAAACAAGTCTGTTCTTGAACTGGAAAAAATTTAAGATGTTACATTTTTTTAGTGCGTGCGCTATCGAATTACTTTGTCACGCGCACCCAAGCGACCAATTATTTCATCGGTGTAGTTTTTTTTTATCCGTGCGACCATACGTCGTGTAAGAGCAAAAATGAGATATATATTCTTATTTTTTATTTTAATTTAACATATATTTTGTGTACTAAAAGATCCAGATACTGGTAAAAATGTAAAATATTATTTCTTGTTTTTTAACGCCAAAAAAGACTAGACGGTTATAATTCAATTAAAATAAATAATTATAAAGTACTCACTAGATTGATAATTTGAATATTGAAATTTAACAAATTTTATATATAACAAAAATGAACAAAAACATTATTAAAATAAATGAGAAACAGTTTAAACTTTTAATTTACGAATGTACCAAAATATAAATTTTTTCAGAAGATATCAATATGATAGGTTTTAGAGGTTTCAGGGTTTAAAATTGAAAGAAATTACAGTTTATTTTTAAAAAAAGTAAAAACATACATTAGAAATCAATTCATATATATTTCACAACTATTTATAATTCTCTTTATACATTTTATATACGCTGATCTACATTGATGCTCTATTTTGGGTAGAATATCTTTATACCGTCAGTAATTGACGCAACAATACAGATTTACAGTATTAGGTGTAAGTTCGGAACCATCAGAGTGCAGTGAAATAAGTAAATGAATTTTTTTTTAGAAGTGTCAATCATTAAAGCCGGGATTTGAACACATAGTATACTACTCGAATACAAACAAACATTCCGAGTTGAAATTCCAAGACTTTAAACGATTGATCACCGTAGTAACAAACTTAATTCATATAATATACTGATTGGTCGTACAATTTGTTTAAACAAAACTTACATCTATTTATGAATTTTATGTCTAATATTTAAAAAATAAACTTCAATAATAACCAAAATAAGTAAGAATGAAAATGGATTACTATAGATATGATGAAAAGGGAAACCGAGAATCATATGTTAGAAAATCATGTCTCCACCTGCATCTATAAAAGGAAATCTCTAGAACTTTTAACTTTGATGTCCCACATATATTTTCCTATATAAATTGGAATAAATATAGCATACATGAGTGGCGTATCATTCTTCTCTTATTTATAACAAGCTCTGTAAAGGAGACTATGAGATTGTTCTTGACTTTAGCTGTTTTGTTAATAACAAATTTAAAAAAAAATCCACATATTGTGGGAGTCGAATTTTGTCCCAATCGGTAAATTTAAGCACATTTTTTATTGTTACTTTTTTAGCGTTCATCAAAGGCTTTTCACGCTTTGGTATTATGATAGTATTTACAAAGACGAAACTTTTCCACGATATTAAAACAGTGTGCCACTCGCATAAACAAAATGGTGGATCTTCAAACAAGTGTCACGCACTTTTTTCATACATCTAAATAAACATGATTTTTTAGTTCTAACTATTTTGGCGTTTATTAAAATGTATTTTCTAAAGTAAGTACACTAGTATGCGTAATTGGCTTTAATAACTGTTAATTTTTAATGGCACGATTTGTTATTTGAGGAAATGCTCAAAACTACAGAGTAATCAGTAGGTATTGGCTTAAGTAATGTACTTGAGAAACGCTAAATTTAGACATCAATTTTTTCATATAGTTTTATTGCTTTTTTAATCATTATTTTTAATCTAATAGTAAAAATTTCTTTTCAATTATACACCCTTAAACATTATTGATACTATTACAATACATTGCCACACACACACACACATACACACACACGCACACACGATGTATTAGAAATATTAGACAGACTCTTTTTCCTTTCGGATCCTTACTTGAAGCAGTTCTTTCAAGCGTTAATTTAAATACTATACGTTAGCTTATTTCATTGTAATTAGATTTTTTATTTTCTATTATAATAAAATCAACATAATTCTTAAAGCTACTTACAGTATTGTATAACATTTTAATTTTTTAAACAATCTAAATAATAAAAACATTACTTTTAAAAATGGATTCCTTATTATAGCCGTACCGTTTTTATACCATTAAAAATGAAATCCGTTTCAAATACAAACAGGACTTTTTTGATCACTTGATCTAACACAAATTCAACCCAACTTTTTTAAAATTCTTTATCATATTCATACTGTGTAAATAATGGTTTGTACGATTCTCCATGTACATACTTATTTTTAATATAAACAACTATTTTCATTTAGAAAAAAATTAATTGCAAACCAAATGAAATGAAGATAGTAAAATCAGCAAAAAGTAAGAAGAAAGTGGTTTAAAAAATGTAAAAAGTTCATTTCTTTATTTATAAAATATTATTTTAGTTATTAAAATTATTGTTATTAGGTTTATAAAAAATTTCTATTTGTATGCTATACAATTAAAACATGTTGTGTCCTAGGTGCTTCATATACTATTATTTATTACAGGATACTTATACCAATATTTCGGCTCATGCCGAAGCGAAGACGAAGATTAGTGTCAAGAAAATTTTCCATGAAGTACCATCAATAATGAAAGCATAAACCAAAATTCTTAAATGTATTTTTCCGTTAAATAAGAAATAAAATAATTTTCTCTAATTTGTGACTATATGTATTTATTATATTTATGTAAACCCAGTCCTATTGTTGATCCTACCATAGGATCACATTCGTTACATAATAATGATTATCTCTGATGCGCCTGTGGGTTATCTGTTCAGTAATCAAAATATAACACTGTTTTTATTAACTTGTGGGATATGTTGAATGAGAAAGGCAGCTGTACAAAACGGATAGTTCGTAAAAAAGTTCGCAAATCATTTTATGAATTTTCGTTAACTTGTTAAAGTGTTTATTTTCTCACAACAGGCTAAAAACAAAAAATTTTACGGTTTAATTTGGAAAAGTACTTTTGAGTAATCCTAAGTATACACGATAGCCCTGTGAACAATGTTTTTCATCTTTGATAATCTGTGTAGTTCTGCTTGATATAGAGGGTCGTGCTCGTTGCCTTCTACCGTCTTTATCCCATCTTCCGCAGATCATCCTCTTGGAGCTCACGCATAAGGTTTAGCATACGAGTGACAGTCCGACGCTTACAGACCGTTGTATTTAGTTATAAAATACTTTCAATTATTCATGCATCCTCCGTTAAAAAAAATGATTCATTACAATTGATCGAGTTTAACTCGGACCGTTGACGAGTGCGGACGTATTTTTCGTGGCTCTCCAAGCCCCACGAATGTTTACAAATATTCAGTTAGTGTAGTGCGTACTAAGTTTTTCTAGTGCTTGATTGTGAAAACGCTGTGAGCTGTTTAGCTCCAGCAAGTAGCAAAAAGCTCAATTTCAAATCTCTTTTTGAGAAAATGCAGGAGCTTCCATGCAAACGATGCCCCAACAAAGTTCCAGCCCAAAAACGTATGCACAAATGGCTGAACTTACTCAGTTCCCCACCAAAGAACAGGCCATAGTCATGGACGCAGTTAATGTAATTCCACTAAGAAGTTACAGTATTGAAATCGGCAAAATTGTGAATCCAGCTAACATCAGGTTTGTTTCAAGAATTTCCCAGGGTCGTGTGTGCTTCTATCTCGACAGCAAATCTACTGTTGACAAGCTCGTAGACAATAACGTAAAGATAAATATAGAAAACCAAAGTATAGAAGTCAGATCTCTGATTTTAAAAATGAAACGCATAATTTTCTCAAACGTTTGCCCTATAATACCTCATGATGTAATTTTGAAAGTTCTCGAACAAAAGTATGGCGTTCATCAGGGCAGGAGTGTATGATGCAGGGTTCCCACACATCTTTAGCTTCCCGCGACAAATATACAAGGTGTCCCATTTTACGTTTACACAAATTTTACGTCCAGATAAGTACTCACACAAATTTTCTACTCTTTTCATTTTTTGGGTCAAAAATAGCGGTTTCCATTAAAAAAAAACTTTGACCTTCAACTAACCTTGAAAATTGCGTTCAAGGTCAAAGTCTTTGGTACCATTAGGTGGCCCCCTTTGAACCCTCAAACTTTTGTATTCATCATTCTTTTCTCCGAGTACATCTTCTGTCAATTTCTGGGGGTGGACGATTAAAATGGGACACCTTATATGTGCATCCGGATGATATTAAAAAATTACCTCCGTCATTATAAGTTGACTTTGAAAACACTTCGTATTGGATCTATTGATCCACAGATAAGGTGACTTGCTTTCTGTGCAAGGAAGGCCACCTAGCCATGCATTGTAAACAAACAACTTCTCAAGATTTCTCAGAAACTCAGCTACCTCATGTAGACACAAATACAAACATCATCCCGGACTCTAATATTTTAAATGAACAAGAAATACTACATGACCATAGTTCATATGAAGCGTATAGCTGCAAAAGCGGCTATCTCCAAAAAAAAAAATTTCAGGAAAGAACATTTTCTGCTGTACTTATACTACTTACTTTTTTAACTTTTTTCATTCATCATTAAGTGTAGTTCAGATAGTGTACATGATTCACAAAGTGTGTGAAATCATACTCATTTATTGTAAATAAAAATAAAAAAATATTTTATTTTTAAGGAAAAAAAAAACATTTAACAGGCAACTAAATACTTAAATAAATAGGTTAAAGATGTGTGATCGGATTCAATGGAAAGGGCCATTTCAAACAGGTGAAACAAATAAAACACCTAAATTTTCTGTGTGCGACGTTTCTGTACTGTTAAATAATATAGCCTGAAGAGGTCAATAACCAAACCGACAAATCTTGGCTGACCTCGAAGGACGATTTTAAAAATATTGGTAGTTTTATTTTGATATATAGAATCTACGTTCTCAGACAGTTGATTTTCTATTTCGAAAATTATTTTGGGGGAATCTCTGTTCTTAAAAAGAGAATTTACATTTTCTTAAATGAAATAATCACTACACGAGTTCAGTTGATTACAATTTTCTTTATTTTCATGGTTATTCTAGCATTTATTGCTCTATTTTTAGAACTACACGTTTGATTGTTGTTTATAGCACTGTAAAAATCGTAAAATTTTAACATGAAAGGAAAATTAGAGAAAACTAAGTAGAGTAAGATTTTAATTACTGGACAGATAATTTGTAATTAAGTCAGAGATAATCATTATTATGTGACGAACGTAATGGTAGGATCAACAATAGGACTGGGTTTACATAAATCTAATAAATACATATGGTCACAAATTAGAGAAAATAAGTATTTGATTTTTTATTCAAAGATTAAACAACTTTAACAATTTTGGCTTATCATACTATCATTATTGATGGTATTTCATAAAGAATTCCCTTATTGACACTGAATGTGGCTTTAGCATGGGACGCCATGAGAGTACAATTGATATCTATATCCAGACGATACAATGGATCTCGTACTATGAAAAACACCTATAGCTCTATTTTTGAAAAAAGTGGACTTAAGCCCTTTTTGAACATCACCACGCAGATATATTGGTGTATTCATCATTTAAATTACTATTACTTCGTATTATAACAAAATATGTTACAGCGTATAATATCAATGAATTACGGTAGAATTTATTATGCCATACAGAATTAAACAAGCTACGTTTTTTTCATTCGGAAGCCGTTAAAAATACGTATATCAAGTAGAAACATGAAACCGATATCGTATAATAATGATACAAAAACTAGAATTAAAACGCGAGGGCCGTATTAATAATAAAGAAAATATCATTATCGTATATCTTGTACAGTTATATTATCTCAATAAAATATATGCCAAGTACTCGCTAGAACATATATTATATACACGTTAGTATGCGGTTCTACACTTCATGACTGAATAAACGAAGTCTAGTTGACCGACCGGTGCATATTCAGCAGGTTACATATCCGGTAGATAATAAGATTGTTAGAACTATATCTAACAAATTCTAGGATGTTCGAAAAAATATTTATCAACAAAAATATGGCCTCCTAACTTAACTTTACCTTGTTCTTCATTTTATTAAGAACA
>JAWWEQ010048822.1:0-14970 GCA_035583055.1 Torymus tubicola | reverse complement strand
TGTAGAGAGGTACTATTAAATAGATGAGGTTATGAAAGGGAAGAGATTTTGTACAGAATAATAATGATTAATTTCGATTAGGGTGTATTACATTATTAACACTATTATACCGAAAATATTTCATTTTATTTGTAAAATGTATTTCTTAACGATAAGTTTAAAGAAATAAGAAACAATTTGAACGTTTGGGTATTATTTGTACAATTAAAATTACACCTAGACTCCGTCATCAGCTACCTAGAACACGTACACTACATAATTGATGTGTTGCAATACCTAGAGGCAAAAAACCGCGGACCTCACCACATAGACTACGTTATCGGCTACCTCTAACACGAAGACTACGTAATTGATGTGTTTCAACACCTAGAGGCCAAAAACTACGGAACGCACCACCTGGACTCCGTCATCGGCTATCTCGAACACCTAGACGCCGTACTTCATGTTTTTCAACACCTAGAAGCAAAAAACTACGGAGCGAACTATCTAGACTCCGTCAGCGGCGTCTTCGAACACCTACACTACGTATTTGATGTGTTTTAACACCTAGGAGCGAAAAGCTACAGATCGCACCACCTAGTGCCGGTCATCGGCTACCTCTAACACCAAGACTACGTAATTGATGTGTTTCAACACCTAGAGGCAAAAAGCTACGGAGCGCCTCACCTAGTCTCCGTCATCGGCTACCTCGAACACCTACACGACGAACTTGATGTATTTCAACACCCAGAGGCACAAAAAACCGCGGACCTCACCACCGAGACTAATTTATCGGCTACCTGTAACACCTATACTATGCACTTGATGTGTTTCAAAATCTAGAGACAAAAATTGCGGAGCGCACTATCTAGACTCCGTCTTCGGCTAGCTCTAACGCCAAGACTACGTAATTGATAGGTTTCAACACCTAGAAGCAAAAAACTACGGTCATCGGCTACCTCTAACACCAAGACTACGTGATTGATGTGTTTCAACACCTAGAGGCAAAAGGCTACGGAGCGCCCCACCTAGTCTCCGTCATCGGCTACCTCGAACACCTGCACTACGTAGTTGATGTGTTGCAACACCTAAAGCCAAAAAACCGCGGACCTTACCTTCTACACTTCGTTATCGGCTACCTCTAACACCTATACTATGCACTTGATGTGTTTCAAGATCTAGAGGCAAAAACTACGGAGCGCACTACCTAGACTCCGTCATCAGCTACCTGGAACACCTAGTCGACGTACTTAATGCGTTTCAACACCCAAAGAAAAAAAATATTAAAACGCGCGCTGGGCTATCTCTATTTTTCTCTTACCGGTGAGTGCCGCCACCTGTCGGTGTGGGCCTCCATATACCGGAGGTCGGAAGAAACGGAAGTCGGAAGAATTGAATGGAAAAACATGGAGAAATTTTAGAATGGGAAACCAGGCATAGAAATTTTCTCTATTTAATATCTCTAATATGAGAACTTCTTTTGACATGCAATTTTGTGTGCAACATAGTATAACAATATAAAGCATGTTATTATTTTTTTTGAGTTCATATAAAAGTTTTGAAAATTTTAGTAAGTAATTCTCGAGGACTCATTTCAAAGTATATTATCACGCGGTCGTCCTAAGGTTCTTCTATACTTGCCTTCGGAGCGCGCTCGCGCTTCTTGATATGAACGACTTTTCAGCCTCACACAAAATATACACAAAATATTAACAAATTGAACCATTTTTTAGAGCTTATTTTATCATAAGTTTAATATATTTTCTAAATATTTTCTCCAAATATTAGTAATATTGATACCTATTTTTACAGCTTTTTTAAGCAATAGTATATCACGATACATGTTCGGTAAAGAGATTCTCATCTCGTGTAACGTTTACACCCGAGTGAAGCAAGTAGAAGATTTAAAGATATGCGACGGCCTTAAGTTTTGTAAATACTTTCAACGACTCTATACATTTCGGTAGGAAAGATACATTTGTACTGAAATCTACTGAAAATGAATGTAACTATCCTTCTACAACTAGATTTCAAGGCGAAATTTTGAAAATTAATTCTCAGGATTCAAAAATAATTTCTACTTATGAATTATTATAAAAGCAGATAGAGAATTTTTTTTTAGATAAAAACGGGGCCTGCGAATAAGAAGTAGCGAGTTAGTGAAGGTGCTTACTTAAAAGTTGATTTTATTGCACTGATTTACGTTTTCATCAGGAATGCTCTACCAAGAATATTTTATTTCTCGCGTGAAAAAAGCTCTATATTTTTTCCTAAGTGGCGGTTGATAAGAACTTCCTTCTTTATGTGAAAAATCTGAATAGAATTCATTTCAAGCTTGTCGTACACACTCTTTTATGTCAGAACACCGAGTATTCAAATATATGTTAAATTTGATATATGTACTGTTTTTGTGTTTTTACATATATTTCACGTATTTGGCTGCTCTGGCACAAAAGAGTATGTGCAATAAGCTTGAGATGAATTCTATTCCGATTTTGTACATGAAGAAAGAAGTTCTTACCAACTGCGACTCGAAAACCAAATATTGATCTTTTTTTGTTTCTATAAAATTAAATATTAATTTAAAACACCATAATCAACACAGAAGGTATAAAATAGGCTGCATCTACGTTGATACTTGTACCGCACACATGGTAGCACATCTGTATTTATGAACATCTGCTAGCGTGAGTTAAGTAGTATTGTATTGTGCTTCTCAACTCAAAGGGAATGAGAGTAGCTCACAGACGATACGTACAACATATTCACTCAAGGTGTGGTTGTAAGCTGGTTAAATACTTGTGAAGCAATAAAATAATATAACGTTATTCATGAAAGAGATTCATCTCTCAAACGTCTTTATATAGCCCCAACTGTAATTTCCCCCGCGGGAACCACCGCACAGTGGGAAAAAATGAAAAAACGAGTTCCAAAAACAAATATAAGCAGATTTTTTTAATCACGCTTATATGACTTCCGTTGTCGTAAGTGTCCCAGTAATGGCTATTTTACCTTATTAAACGTATTAAAATAACATATATGCAGCATCAATTACGCGAATTTAGTTTTCTCATTCTCTAGTCCGTTACGAGTTTAGCTGTAGTTGATTTTCGACTGCGTCTGCTTAGTTTGAGTGACAAATTTAAGAACATATCTTGAATCGAAATTGCAATTAAAATTAATTAACAATCACTGTAAGAAAACTTCCATATATATAGATATACAATTTGTACATTTGGAAACTCAAAATGTAAACACAGTATAGCTGTTGTAATGGTGCGGCGCACCGTAAGGGCGAGTAAGGATGTCGCGCGAGAAAAGTCGGCATGTAGCGTCGATCGTCTGCTTCTCGAAGGGAGTGCGCGCGAGATAATGTGTATGAGTGCGAGTGAGATGGCGAGAGAGAGAGAGAGAGAGAGAGAGAAAGAGCGCTGCGCCAATTAGGAGAGAGGCATAGTTCGTGAAAAGCTGCCCGCTCAAGCGAGAGGTCCTAATTCGCAAACTTCTGGCTTTTCTTTTATCGATACGAATAAGGCCCAATTATATTTCTAACTTTTTTTTAAAATAGTTTCAACCTATATTAATTGAAGTTATCACTTCTTCGCATACGGTTTTCTTTTTAGGAAGATAACTTCACCAGCTCTAAGCTCTCCGCCTAAGTATCCATGAATTTCGGTGGTGTTCTATAAGCCAGGCACTATTTTTCATCAGACGAAGTGACTGCAACCATAAAAACCAGCCGGATGAACAAGCGTTGACGAGCCTAAACTGCATCGCCTGTTCACCGTCCAGAATACTGCACTACTGATATGCAAGGCTGTTGATCTACGTCTGCTTCACTACAACATCAAATTGAAAATTTATAATTGGAGCTGTTAGTACTGCTAGTATAATCTTCACAATAAGCTATTTACAAATATCACACTTGGCATGGAGAATAGATGCGTGGTTGACAAAGAGCTCTCGACACGTACTCTCAGACGGTGTTCCATATGCAAACAAGCCTACCACTCTGAGTACGCAGGAAAGTAGAAAGATGATCCATGCGATTTATGCCAAAATGAAGGCCAGCAGGCATGACCAGTCAGCCAGCAAAAAGCAGCGACGGTAAGCAGCCAAGTCTCGCCGCTATCCTCGCAACGTCGTAACCGCGTGACTAGACTCGCGAAGTCATCGAACCCACAACCGTGAACGGCTTTGCTCGTCAATGTCAGCGCGATTGTCTTGCTGCCAGGCAATATCTCCGTGCATGCGAGGTGCGTACAGGGAACTACTGCGTAAGCAGGTGCAGCACACTAGGTAAGCATCTAGCAGGTGCCTGACCGCTCGCTGAGTGTCGGCATCAAGCGGGCTACTAAGCTACAAGCTCCGCCTAAGCTACCGATATCAACAAATACTCTCGGAACAATTCGGCGTCGTCGGCCGATCAACGTGTATGCGAACGATTTGAAAATGACTCAGCAAATGTCGTACCTGCGCCACTAAACTCTACCTCTCAGATTACATCCCCACCCCTGGATGATTTTAATTTGGAAGATATCAATAATGTTTTATTCCCTGTAAGCACATCGGAGCTTCTCTTTCAATGATTCGACATGCTTGAGGAGCAGTTGGATGAGTTAAAGAATCCTGCGATTCGGGTGCCCATGACGCACAGAATAGTGGCAGAGCCAGTACTGGTAGCCTCATGCAGATCTTGGCTAATAATGCACCGCCTTTCTCTCGACCAGGTCTTGGTGATGTGAGCGATGGCGCCGATACAAATAGTTCTGAGTTCTGCGAAGTCATTATAAATAGCATTTTGAAAAAACTAGCGGACTGGACGCGCGGAATTACTCGATGAGCTTCTTTGACTTAACAACGAAGATGATATACGTACACCTATGGTTACGCAAAAAGTTAGACTGCTTATGAAAAAACGAGACCGTCCGTTTGAACGCGACGCAGTCCCGAGGGCTCCCGAGCATATTTTGTATTTCCGCCAAAAATAGACATGTTTCAACGAAATTAGCCAATGCACCCGATGCTCGAGCCAAATAGAAGGAGTTCAGAAAATTCGAAATGGTTGGTAAAGCGCTCCCCTCGCCTTTTCACGATTTTCGGTAGCTGAACTTTCTTCTCACTATGCTGCTGAAGTTTCCATTGCTGATGCAAGAAAATTTTAGAAGCGCCGTCAACCAGCCATCCCAAACTGTGAGTATTATCAATTTCAGCAGGGTAATGTCAGCGATACCGTAACTGATATTAATAAATTTTCGACAGCAGCCACTGGCATAGATAATATCTCGTCCTCCATGATTAACTGCCTCTTACCCGCATTGCTAAACCCGCTTGAAAATTTATTCAGAATCTCTCTCCTCTGGCCTTTTTCCTGCAATATGGAAAAATTCAATTCT
Source organism: Torymus tubicola (assembly GCA_035583055.1). Classification (NCBI taxonomy): domain Eukaryota; kingdom Metazoa; phylum Arthropoda; class Insecta; order Hymenoptera; family Torymidae; genus Torymus; species Torymus tubicola. Next base: position 9,595 of record JAWWEQ010048822.1, on the reverse strand, counting down.
TTTTCCTCTAGTGAAAAAGAAATCAATTCAGTCACCTTCGGACACTCGACCAATCACAAATCAAAGCGAGATTTCAAAAGTGCTCAAGAGACTAATTCACAAGCAACTCTCTGAGTATTTAGACAATAATTGGCTTTTCAACCCGAGGCAGACTGGCTTTCGCAGAATACATAATACCTAGACTGCACTCCTTAGTGTAAGTGAAGACGTACGACGAGTCATTGAGCAGAGAAAAATCAGAGCTCTAGTGTTATTTGATTTCTCCAAAGCGTTCGATACAGTTCCTCACGATTTATTGCTCCTCGAGCTTCTTCGCCTAGATTGCTCCTTGGAGAAATTCTAGACATACTTTGTGCCAATATGTGGACATTTCAAAATTTAGGTTTTGCCGTCACCTGCAGGTTCACAGAGGTGATGGATTTTAATCCAGTTGGGCCTAAATTGTTGGTATTTTATGTAGGTTAGGGCTGAGGAGTTGTACGTATCAAAGTTATTTGAGTAAATAATTTGTCTCAGCCAAAAACTACTTAAAAATCATACTTTTGATTTTTTAATGAATTTTAAGCAGTTTTTTGCTGAAAAAAAATTGGCTTGTTAAAAGAAGGTACAACCCCAGAATCCGCTTGAACAAGGTACCACTTCAAAATTCATTTCAAGAAAGTACCAACTCGGAATCCGATTCAAGAAGGTACCAGCTCACGAGATTTTTTTTTTAATTTAAGTTGGCATGAGAGTAAATTCATTTATTTATACATTGTATTACGAAACGAATTTTTCATTAATAATGCAAAATAATTAATGTTATTTTAAATTTTAAAAAGAAATAAATTTTGTATGCGTGCCTCTAAATTTGAAAGAAAATTTCAAATATAAAATTCGTAAAAAACTGTAACTAAATTTTTGTACAGCAAGCAATATTTTATGGGAAATTTCACTTTACACCATAATTTAAAGTATTACTTTTCAAATTTTATCATATAACACTGTATTGAAAAATACATTTTATAGCTATCTTTACTTAAATTTTCTTTACATATTTTAGTATAAAATATAGCTGTACCCAAATAAAATTATATTTTACAGGACTTTAATGGTAAGACATACTGTACCTTTTTCTCAGTAAAATAAATACATGTTATATCCTTTCATCTAATTATTGTAAAATTCCGCAAACTCAACTGATATTAACCACGTAAGTATAAATGGATTTCAAATTTACAATAAGGATGCACGAGAATCTACGGTTTTTCATGAATTTTTATTTGAAATTTTCTTTCAAATTTAGAGGCACACATATAAAATTTATTCCTACTAAGATTTAAAATATCATTAACTATTTTGCATTTTTAATGATAAATTCATTTCGCAATACAATGGATAAGTAAATGAATTTAGTATCATGCCAAGTTAAATTTCAATAAAAAAATCTCCTCCTGAGTTGGTACCTTCTTGGATCGGATTCCGAGTTGATACTTTCTTGAAGTGGATTTTGAAGTGGTACCTTCTTCAAGGGAACTCTGAAGTGGTACCTTTCTGATATGGATTTTAAGTAGGTACATTCTCGAAATGGATTCTCAGGTGGCTCCTTCTTTAAGCGGATTCTAAGGTGGTACCTTCTTTTACCAAGCCGACGAAATTATTAAAATACTTAAAATTTAAAATATATATTATAATATACATCTGCCGAGCGGGCGTTAACGAGCGAGGTATGTAATATCTTCAAACGTAAGTTATTTGGAAAGTGTGGGATAGTTTCCAATAGACAGACTCATGACCATAACATTCATTAAGTGAATTATCCTTGTTGAATACTTTCTTTGCCGTCAAATATTTCACATTACAATGACGGCATGAAACATTTATTTAATCTTAATAGTGTTTATTAGCATTACTATTTCGTTCCAGAAGTCGTTGATTCTGTGAATTCCATTTACATTGACGATTTGGAACTTTTCTTACATCAACATCATTCTCTCTACTACAACATCTTCTCCTATATTGTTTATTTTTTAGCCACAACTGCTTCTCGGGAGAGCTTTATAGTTTCGTTAGGGGCAAAAATTGTAACACTTCAAATTCCGAAAATGTACAACATAAAAAACATTTTCCAGTCAAAATGAGTTCATTTTAAGCATTTTTCAAGATGCATATATGTCTGTACGTATGTATGTAATCAAGTAACCCGATTATCTCAACGAAAAATAGACGGATCTCGCTGATTTTTAAATCGTATGTTCGTCTAATTATAAGTAAGATATGCTCCTATATTGAGCGAGATCGGTGAAAAATTAAAATAACGCCAGAACTTTTAAAAATGTGAAAAAAACGTTTTTTCAACATAATCGCTACAAAATGAAATTAAAATTCTAAAACCACGAACGCATCTGCTAAAATTAATAAACATACATATTTTTACATTGAATATTTTTCTCTACTAACCATTTGTGGCAATGAAATAGCGAAAAAACCACTTAAAAGATCGATAATAGTCGTTTTTTTCTATTACTGTACAGGATTTAATTTTATACAAAATGATAAATAGAAAAGTTATAGATAATATTAAAGTAAAACTTTTTCCTATTTAACATTTTAATATAAAATCTATTTCTAACAAGTGAGACCTATAAGAACGATTTTAAACGCCTGAATATACATAAAATGGACAATTTTCGGCTGTAATTTAACAGGATTTAATTTCACGCCAAAGTTACATATAAAAGTTGAAGATACTATTTAAACAAAACTTTTTCCTTTTTAACATTTTCATATAAAATGAATTCCTAAGGAGTTAGATCTATAAAAACGATTTTTTAATGTCTGAATTATACACTTTATAGTCAATTATTCGTTTATTATTTAACAAAATTCAATTTGACATGGAAATGTAAGATATGACTTATATAACTAGGTCTTGGCGCGCGATAGCGGGCAGGGGGTCGCGGCCCTCCTAGTTTAAATTGAATTTACGTAATTATCGTTGATATTATTACTACAACGTTCCCTGTCCAATCCAATGCATTGGAATTATCGTTGATATTATTACTACAACGTTCCCTGAATTGTCCTTTTTTTGTTTTATTTGCTAAAATCCGATGTCTTTCTCGAAATTTCCTTTCCTCCGTAGAAGTATTCTAATTCTATTCTATTCTATTCTATTCTCCTAAAAGTAAGTATTTTTCTACTAATATTTAAATCACTTTAATGATATAATAAATAATAATAAATAACATTATAGGTGAAAAATTAATCAAAAATATAATTATAATGTCATAAACATTTAACAGTCAGAATAAATCGTCAATATTAATTATTAAATGTCTTTAAGACAAATATTTAATAATGATAATACAACCATTCTCTTGATAATGTTTAATAATAATTATAATATAATATAATTTTTAATCAACACGATAAATGTTCGATAATAATAATCTTGCAACTCCTTTCCTTTCTTGAGAATATTTTGCTGTCGCTGGAATTATTTTGTCACCTACAGCTTTCATTATTTTTCTATGCCTATATAAAAGTCGTCTTACATATGCCGATACTCTTCCTACTACTTCTCCATAATTTTTTAAAATTGTATTTCTCTGTAATTTCAAATACGTATAGGGCCTATATTGAATTTTATAGTGATGATGTAATAATTCTATCATATCCTCCTAATTATCAGCCTCTTGAGATAATATCATTCCCTTGTCTTGTCCTATAATTTTACTTGTGATAATCATACGTAAACCATGTTTCTATCTAGCCCGTTATTCATTTGGTTTAGTGCATTCTGCACTTCACCTAAAAATATTTTGATATTTTCAGAACCATCAATATTGGAGACAAAAGATATCGTCGCTTCCGAATAGAAAGGCGTTATTTCCAAATCTGCATGAAGAAGGCGTCATTTCGGAGTCCGGATGGAGAAGGCATCATTTCGGAATCCGCGTGAAAAAGACGTTATTTCGGAGTCCGAATGAAGAAAGCTCACGACCCAACTTTTATGAACCAGATTTAAGTTGGCAGCACTGCCATAATTTTTCTTATTTAATTTTGTTAACCAAATTGTTACTTAACAAAATTCTTTTTTTATTATTATAAATAATTTTATAAATAATTCAAACATATTTTAATGTTATCAAAAAATGATGTATGAGTTTATTCAATTAGAATTTTATTTTTTACTTCCTTTTAAATTAAATCTTAAATTTGAAAGTTTTAAATGATAATAAATAATTATTGTTCGAGATTCAACGAAAACGCCGATGCCGAAAGCGTTCCCCTTCTCCGGCTACACATTACATGCGTGAGAGAGCTATGCCAATCAGTGCTCTCCACGCACCTCTCTCAGTACTTCCCACTATCGGGTACTGCGACGGCGCACCACAACGCCGGCCAGAGTTAGTGCACGCGCGACGGCTCGAGAGAGAGCATCTAACAGCGGCACCACGGATACTGCTTCAATAAATCTATTTTTCTCTACACGAAACGCCTTTAATTTTGAATCCACGCAGTCCATCGATCCATTTTTATTCAACAAATAAACATTGGTCCTTCAAACCGGATCGTGGGAGGACATCATCATCAAGGCCACATCGCGGAGGAAAGATTGTTCTATCTTCTACGTTTACTTTCGAGTGGCGTAGAGATAGTCTTATCTTCTTCTTCCAGGTACGCATCAAAGTGTTCGTGGTCGTGAGTCTCGTTAAAATCGCATGCTCGCGCATGCCGACTTCGCGCGTACGCTGCTCTTTCTCTCGTTATCACGCCGTCGCGAACTCGGAAGCCAATCTTTAATGGGGAATAGCATACTCAATTGCTATTCCCCCCATTTCTAAAAACGCCTTGGAGTGCGTATCTACCGACTCCAAGACGTCGCCAAAAGTGTGGACCGTAAAGCCAGCTCTAGAATCACCCGTGTACGGTGATCGGCAGCCATCTTGTCGTACTCAGAGCAACCAGTGGCAAATTCATTGCCAGAGCGTGCGCCGTTAAGCCAGCTCTGGAGTCATCGCGATCGTACGATGATCATTTAATTGTTGCTGACAAGAGCAACTATTTTACGGGCTTGCGCGAGCCAATATACGGACAACCCGCGTGCGACGTACACGCTACGAGGTCTGCATCAGCCAAGTCACAGAGCACCCACGTGTGGCGTACACGTTACGGGGCTCACTACAGTCAAGCCACGGATCACCCGCGTGCAATGTACATGCTACGGGGTCCACACCAGACAAGCCACGGATCACCCGCGTGCGGTGCACACGCTACGGGGTCCACACCAGTCAAGGCAAAGAGTACCCGCGTACAGCTTACAAGTCAAGTCACGGACTACCCACGTAGAGCGCGAGCTACGGCGTCTTCACCAGCCCATTCAAGGACTATTCCTATTAAGTGGATGGATGTTTTGTCCTAATACGTATCATTCCAATCTTGACAATTTTTCTTTTTAAATTAAAATGTGCAACTAGCGCCTAGTCAATTTAGCACTTCATGCCATTTAACGCTAATTTAGTGATCTCAATTTAGTCAAGATTACTTTAATTAAAATTGAGTCTATTTAATTTCAGATTAATACAACTTAACTGAGTTTGAGTTCATTGCAAATTTAATTGGAAGAGTTAACTAGTCTTGAGAAAATTGAATGCCATTTCGCATTAGCAAATATTTATATTATTGGACCTTGCAGTTTTACTGCTGCCTGCTGATGCAACATCTCACTTCAACTTCAACTGCTGATCTACTCATCTAGTTATATCCCTGATTCAGCTGCTGACTACGCTGCAGGGATAGCAGTATACAACGCCTGGAGTATCTTCTCTTCGAACAGACAACTTGTGGATCATCTGCAGATTCACCGTGGGAACGTTAGCAGTCCCACTCAACTTCGCATCTTTAAGCGCATCTTAATTTTCACCTTAACTTAAGTATTATAACCTAGGTTAAGAATTATTTGTAATAAACTCTCACTATTTCTTACTCTACTCTCGAGTAGGTAAGAAAAGTTACATCGAGACCAAAGTTTGAATACTCAGATTTGTTGCTTGTTAAATTACTTTGATTTCAACATGGAGGAGTATCATGAAAAACAACTGACTCTTCAAGTTAAGATTGCAAATTCCTTCCAGAATTTCAAATCCAAAGGTAAAGAGAATATGACTGAAGGTAATGCACAAGCTCGTTTAGCCGCTCTTGAGAAAAATTACGCTATCTTTCAAACAAATCATGGGAAAATTATGCATCTGGGGGCAATTGATAAGCAACATGTCTATTTTACAAGTAATCTTGTTTATTTGGTTGAAGATAGTTTTTATGATCGCAAAGGCGACTTTCTTGATTTCCTTGAAATTCTGAAGGAAAAATCCGCTACGGCCGGCTGTTCTACCGCCGCAGCTGCGATTCTTCCAAGTTCGGCTCAATCTAATGTCTCGTTTCAATCGTCGCCAAAGGTAGATTTACCAAAATTTTCCGATAAATTCTAAGATTGGGAGAATTTTATGGATGTTTTCCGCGCTGTCATTCATCGATGCGAAGATTTATCACCAATTACGAAATTACACTTTCTTCGCACTAACCTTACAAGTGAAGTTTTGGAAAAAATTAAATCTCTGTCCATTTCTGTTAATAATTATGAACGAGCTTGGAAGGCTTTAAGTGATTATTATGAAAATCAACGACGTATTGTTCGCTCTCACATTTCGGAGATATTTGCAGTTAAGCCTATGAAATCTGGCACTTCGTCAGAAGTTAAACGTATCTCTAGGGAAATTTTCAATTCCATTAATAGTTTAACAAGTCTAAATAGGGCTGCTCAGCTAGGTAGTGATTTAATTGTGCATTTCACGCTTAATCGTTTCGATTTAAATACGCGTTAAGAATGGGAACGACATCTTGGTGACAGTGTTGACCCACCCACGATTGTGCAACTTCAAGCCTTTCTTAGAAGTCAAACCCTCACTCTAGAGGCCATCGAAGTTGGTACTAAATCGTCATCGAGTAATAACTCTAAAGTTCAATCCCCAAATTCGAAACCACGTAAGACAGAACTCGATAATTCTCACACGGCATATTCTCATCAAACTTCAACTAAGTCTCCGACAAAAAAGAAGTGTTCGATTTGTAATCAATCTCATTTTACAAACAAATGTGAACGATTTCTTAATAAAACGATTGCTGAGCGAAAGGAATTGATCAAATTCTCAAACCTTTGTTTCAATTGTTTAGGGAAGCACAACGTTAAAAATTGTACTTCCATTTATCGATGCTTTCTCTGTAAAGCTAGGCATCATACTTTAGGGCGTTGCATACTGATCAAGGTGCCTCAGAGCAAAGCACAATAGTGGAGTAAGTACTAAATGTACAGGAGTACTTTTTTCGTTCGTGAGCTGATATTTCTTCGTCATCTTCAGAAATAGAGCCAGAATCAAAATCTCTCCATTGCTCGAATAGCTGCGAGCATGAAGCCAAACTTTTGAAGCTCGTACAAGATTTTTGGAAGGCGGAGGAGATAGGCACTGATAAAAAATCTTACTCGCCTGGCGAACAAGCTTGCAAGGATTTTTACCAAATAATCACTCGACCGGATGAGACGAGTCGGTATATAGTAAGTCTCCTATGGAAAGATCGAGATAACTTAACCTTTGCTAATCTCGAGAGCTTTCATTCTGCCGCATTACGCGCGCTCAATCGTCTTCAATGAAACTTCGCTAAGGACAAAAAACTCAAAGTACTTTGTACTGATTTCATAAGAGAGTACATTGATTTACACAGAAAGATATTTGGAGCTGTCAACAATACAATATTTTATAGTTGACTAATATCAATGAATTTTAATATTATAAATCCATGTTAGCATTCATAGGTTCGAAAATAAGTAATATGGGAGTTCAAAATTTATTGTAATTATAGAATCCCAAAATAGTTTAAATCTATGCTAACGATGGTAATACGTAATGCTATTCGAGATTGAATTAGTAAAATTCAAAATAAGACATCCCTAATTCCGATGTTGAGCATCTGAGATATCCAAACTCGTAATTACGTTTTACAGTAGAATTGACGTCCCTGAATACCAATATCCGCTTCCAGCGTCGCAGTGGACCCGGACTCCGAAATGACGCCTTCTGCACCCGGACTCCGAAATGACGCCTTCTTCACGCGGATTCCCAGATAACGCCTTTTTCATACAGATTCCGAAATGAGACCTTCTTCATCCAGAGTCTGAAATGACACCTTCATGCGGATTCCGAAATTACGCCTTTCTATTCGGAAGCGACGATATATAGTCTTCAGAGCTTAAAACTCTTTCCATTTGCGTGAGTCATGCTAGAAATGATTACACTCGATGTTTGTACGCTTGGTCATTCAACACTCGGTAGAGTCGCAAGCAATTTTTGTTGAATCGTCGTCTAATACATGACCAGATTATTCTAATCGTGTTCTTGTTTTATCCGCCGATATCCTCTTCTTATTTCTTCTTTTAAGGCGAATCTTCACACGTGTCTCAGGATTTTCCCAAAAGGGCCTTAGTTTTTGATCAAGGGACCATGCAACTATTGATTTTTAAATATTTTTTCTGTCTACATGGTTGACAACATAAAATTACTTAACTTTGATCAATCATTTTAAAAAATATGACGTATTACATTACCTTTTTATTTTTCTCTACGAATGAATATACAATCATTAATAACTGTACTTATATGCTTAAATAAATCTAGTTTTCATGTTACAAATAAAATAATTAAATGTTAAATGTACAAAAATTAAATTTAATCTCATTATCGACCAAAGAAGTTTTTTAAAAAACAATACTTGGGAACAGGTAATAAATCTCGTTTATTGTATACGCGAAAAGTAATTTGAAAATAAATAATAGTAATGTGCAGACTAATAACAGTAATGATGCGAGCGTCTCGTATGCTAACGTTATTCAAAAGAAAAAGACGGAAACAGTTTTACTTGTAAAGCCATCGAATGCCGACGTTGCCACGTCGGGGAACGTCAACAAAAATGATAATTTGAACTGTGTCAAAAACAACCTGAATGTTAAAGAACTCGCTGTCGGTGTTAAAGGCATTAAAGAGAAAAAGAATGTTGTTAAATTTAAAAATGTAAATGACAGACAAAAATTGCAAAAGAATGTTATTCAAACAATCGGAGAAAAGTTTAAAGTTCAAGCTTCTAAAGCTCAAACGAAATTTGTTAAAATTTTCTACATAGATAATGAGGAAGCGTCGTTAAGAGACGAGCAAATAATAAATGACATTGTTCAACAAAACAATTTGAGAGAATGTTGCGAGAAACTAGAGATGAAAATTGTCAAACGAATTATTAATGCCAAGAAAGACGATTTCAGCGTAATAGTTGAAGTGAACCCCGAGTTGCAAAGAGTTTTGTTGTTTTTAGAAAAGCTTTCCCTTGGTTGGAAACAATGTAAAATAGTAGAACACATTAACGTTATATCGTTGTTTTAAATGCTGCGGGTTCAACCATTACGCGAATAAGTGCAAAAGGGAGGTCACTTGCGGCAAATTCCGTGGGGGGGGGGGGGGGACATAACAGTAAAAAATGTGAAACCACTGTTTTAAAAAGCACAAATTGT
>JAWWEQ010048821.1:0-14971 GCA_035583055.1 Torymus tubicola | reverse complement strand
AAAACCGTACCCCCGGCCCAACCGCCGACACCAGACAAGCCCGACAAAAGCGTACCCCCAGCCCCCACCACTGGCGCTAGACGATAACGTCACAGCCGTCTGAAAAAAGCATTGTTCAGTTAAATTCGTCATAAAAAATGATATAGAAACAACCATTATAAATTCTGTATGATTTATTTTTTTTATATTGATTGTAATAATTTATTTTTTTATGAATAATTAAGTTTTCATATATTCATTGTAATAGTTTTCTTAATCAACTTTACTAAGTCTACTTATATATTTATGTGTTCCTTTTTTACCTCCTTTATGTGCATTTACTCGTCATTTTTCGAAAAAATCGACTCGTATCTCTTATTACATTTCCCTTTCTATGTTTGTTTGTATTATTTTAATAAACTAGAGTGTTGGGCGCCCTACGCGTGCCTGTAAACTTTACGTTATTACGATATACAAAAACATATATTTGAATTATAAAGTGAAATTACCGCCAAAATTTCAAATGTTTTAAAAACAAAAGACTCCAAAATTTAACTCAGAAATGATTCATTTAAATCTTTGAATAACACAATAGATAATTTTTTTTTAAATAAAATATTCATATGTATTGTGCTAGCATCTCCCTCTACCTCTCGTTCTTGCACTTGACCTAGCACTCATGAGGCGTCAGTCTATCGCGTCATGAGTAACATGTCAATACGCATAATGAATGAATACCAAATACATTAACAAAAATTGAATTTAAAAATAAATAATTTAATCATTTGAACAAATTACGTCATTTTTATTATATTTTAAACAACGTTTTCTGAGTAAACCGAATAATATGGAAGCAAGCTGGAATAGGAAATAACTGTAGTAAAAAGAGCTGCAATGAAAGTACCGTAGTAGAAAGAGCTGCAAAAGGAAGTACCGTAGTGGAGAAGGCGGCAATGGAAAATGGCGTAATGGATAGGGCTGCAATGGGAAGTAACGTAGTGGAAAGGACTGAAATGGCAAGTACCGTATTGGAAAGAGCTGTTAAGCACGGTTGCTATGTGTCCATACTCTATATATTATTTTTTTAATCGATGCATTAATTAATTCACATCTAATACGTCGTGATAGAACAGGTAATAATTGTCTAAAATCTCCATCTACAAATACAATTTTACTGCCAAATAATAGATCATTACTCATAATATCTTTGAGAGTTCTATCCATAATTTCAAGTGAATAACGTGGAACCATTGGAGCTTCATCCCAATTAAAAACATCTGTTTGCTTTAGAAATTGTCCTTCTTTCAATTGCACAGCAATATTTGATAAAGAATACGATAATATAGGTGCAGGTTAACAAAATACTTTATGAACTGTCATCTCCTTTAGTAACAACGTTGCGTCAATTCCAGTAAAAGCCATACAACAAATTTTTTATTTTGACTTTTTAATAATTGATACAATGTCGTATAAACAAATGTTTTCAATCCGATCCCTTTCTACTTTAACATAACTATCTACGATCCACTGTTGAAATAAACTTTGACCAAATAAAAATACATTAAATACGTTAGGCCTAATACTTATTCTGTATTTAATATAAGAACATCTTGTTACTCAACGACCTTGTTGTTCGTTTTGTTCATCATTGCCATCATTTATTTCTACATTTCTATTACTATTACTACTTTTTTTTCATTATATTTTTATGCCAACCTAATCATCCACGCGGATAAAAAGTGGTTAAACCATAGGTCGACGATTGAATCCATAGAATTTTTTTTGAATGTAATATTTGTGAATTCTTATTTTGTGTCGTAACTTCATTTACTCTTGGTAAATTGTATCTCTTACGGTCATACCCTGGTTTCAAACTAAATACTAATTATAATTCAGGCTACGTATTGTTCCCTGCTAATTCACGCTGACGATCAATTTCGTTTTTCATTATTGCGTAAGAATTCACGAAAATATTGTATTGTCTTATAGTTTGTTCTAATTTGTACATAATCTCTATCTGACCCTAAATTTGCTGTTATTCTACAATCTACTGCTTTCTGAGGATCCTCAATAAAAAACTGACCATATTTCGGACTCTCATTATCAGACGGGTACAAAGCCTCATTTATTTACGCCTCAATATGGAGCTCTCCCTACTGTAGGAATATCAACTAAATTAGCATTAAACGATGCAAATGAAAACGGATTATTATAATTCCGAACATGTTCAAAAAACTCTTAATTTTTTAAGTGATTATTTTCGAAATAAAAACGCAAATTATTTGGAAAATCTAGAATGTTCTCTAATTCCACAGACCCGTCACCGCAACAGTCATTGAATGAATTACCTTTATTATAGACCTTCTCACCTAGAAAATCTTTTTAAACTTTGATTTTGTGCATTTCTCTCAAATCTACGAAGATGGAATTAACCTTCCTCACCATCACACTCACTTTCACGATAACGTATTCGTGATCGTATAAGTTTTTCTTGTCTTAAATTACGAAGTCTATCTTCAAGAGCTAATTGTTCCTCGACTGTTCATCTAGAACTTATTGTTCTTTCTCTGAGTCTTTTCATTCTTTCAGCTGTTTCATTACGCTGTCTTTCTCTCATAACCGCTTCCTCATGAGATGTTCGTCTAACTCTTGGCTTATCCGGAACTGGTCGATCATTATTTGATAAATGATTTGTACGATTCTGCATTTTCTACAGATGTAAATGTAACAAAACTTATTTTTATACCGTGTGCGAAACATATTGATTTGCAATTGTTTTGTGGATCAATATATGTTTCGCGCACGCATCAATGTTTTGCACTTGACGACAGATGTTTATTGCGTATTTATTGTGGTTAGAATTTTCACTGAGACTTCTCCAATAACCTAAACGGAAATAAAAGTTTCATGTTCAGATAATAAATAAGAACAATTGATCTCAAGCAATATTTTTAGCAAAGAGTGTCCAAATTTACAATTGAATAACTGTTCTGTTAATATTATTTTTAATAAAAAATAGACAAATGTTTATATTTATTCTTAATAAATAATGTATTCATTTACATTTAATAATATTATATATTTATTTGATTTTTCATCATTAAACTTTTGTTTGTTTACACGTCTGTTTGTCACCCTCGCTTCGCTCGGCTAACAAATGGACTCGTCTCGCTTCGCTCGGACATTTCTCTTCAAGACACAATCGTGTTTCGCTCACAGTGTGTTAAAAAATAGTATACACAACACGTGCGCGAGGTGATTTTCACCTGCTGCTTCGCGCACTAGTTGCATAATGTACTATATTATTATTTCCATTTATAGATGAAAATATAAATTATATGGAACGTAATAATAGATGTATTAAATTAATATCAATAATATCTAATATAAAAATTGATGAGCTTGAATTATTATATGTTGAACAATTAAGTCAATCTTATACTTATATAAAACAAAATAAAGATATTTTAAACGAGCAATTATATCATGAATTTGATTTAACAATGGAAATGGACATAGAGAATTTACCGAATGAGAAGAATTCAATTAGCCTAACCTGCAATACATTTTCTTTATATAAAGAAAATATACAGAAAAAGAAAAAATCTAAATTAATAAAAGAAAATAGAAAACGGAAATATAGTTCGCTAAATAACGCTGACGATGCAGAAGAAAACAGTAAAGCATTAAACAATCTTGTGCAAAAAATGAAGTTAGATCATGAAATTGTTAAAGATGAAGTGCCTTTGATTAAAGGTGTAACGAATAACGAAAGTATTGAAAAGCGATATTTAAGCAATTGTGTAATAGAAACAAATATTATAAAAAATACCAAACGTAGATTAAAATATAACGAAAAAAGTGTTGAAGCAAAAGCTGAAATTAATAGAAAACGTAGAGAAAAACAAGCAATTAAAAAGGAAAATGAAAAGAAATTAATAATACAGGAAAATAAAAATAGAAGTGAGAAACAGAAAATAAAATATAATTCAAAGTGTAAGAAAGAAAAAGCAGAAATTAATCGAAAGCGTAGAGAAAATTGAATCCAGAAAAATCAATGTAGTGGACAAGACGATGTTAAAACAAATTAAATAAATAAAAATAATAGAATTGAAAAATTAGAAACATTTGTAAACGACAGATCAATTATTGTAGGTATTCCATTAAAATTTAATGAAAATGACATAGCAGAATTTAATTTAGGTCTAATGAATATAACATGTGAATATTGTGATGCTAAACATTTTAAATGCGAACTTTCAAAAGATAAGAAATTTCAAAATTGTGGTGGGAAAGGAAATGTACATTTACCTAATAATATATGCTACCCTGATCGTTTAAATCAATTAGTTACAGGAAATAGTAATGAATGTAAACACTTTAAAGAGCATATTCAGATTTATAATAATGCTTTTGCATTTGCAAGTTTTGGTGCTAAATTTGATACATTGTTCGGTAGAGGATCTCAGATTATAAGAATATGTGTACAAATTTATCATAACGTTTATTCATTACATCCTAATGAAGAAGATGCAAGGAAGTATGGTCAATTATATATTCTTGACAATAATATTGCTACGCAAGCACGATGTCATTTTAATACGTCGTGTGCATTTAATTTAGTACAGGAATTAGGGAACTTGCTTAAAGATATTAATATTTACGCGAAATCGTATAGAATGATGTATGAAGTTGAAAAGGAAGAAGAAAGCAAATGTAGTGAGACAGGTAATAAAATTAACGATATTAAAATGTACATAACTCGAAATTTAAATCTTGATAAAAATCGATATAACACTGTCAAATGCAATGAAATCGCCATAGTTTTTGTTGGTAATGAAGGATTACTTCCAGTTGACCGCGATATATGAATTTATTCAAGGAATGAAAAATCTACAAGTATATTATATATAAGTAAATTTGTAGATTCCATGACTTACCCACTCATGTTTCCTAATGGTGGTTACGGGTGGATGCCTAATGTAAAACAACGTAATTCTAAAAATAATATTACAATGTTACAATTTTATTGCTATAAACTCAGTATACGAAATAATTTTAGTCCATTTATAAATTTGGAAACGTTAACACAACAGTATATTGTAGATGCATGGGTCAAAGTAGAAGGTTCGAGATTATATTATTTGAAACAAAATCAACATCAATTGTGAACAGATTTATATAAAGGCGTAATGGATTATTTATTAAAAACATCTGAACATGATAGATTAAGAATTGGGAAAATGGTTATATTACCGCCATCGTTTCCAGGAAGTCCTAGATCAATGAAACAAAATTTTTTAGATTCAATGACAATCGTCCAGCGACTTGGTAAACCAGATTATTTTATAACAATGACTTGTAATTTAAATTGGCAAGAAATTCAAGAAAACTTATCGAAAAATGAATTGGTTATTAATAGACGTGATCTAGTAGCAAGAGTATTTAATGGAAAAATTAAAAAATTTTTAAATGAAGTTTCTAAAAAACATATATTTGGTAAAAGTATTGCTTATACATACGTAATTGAATTTCAAAAAAGAGGATTTCCACATATGCATATGCTTATTTTTGTTGATAAAAAATATAAACTATACACTGCAGATGATGTTGATAAAATTATAAGTGCAGAAATTCCAGATGTAGTGGAATATCCAAAATTATTTAATACAGTGAAACAATTTATGATACATGGACCGTGTGGAAAGTTGAATATAAATTCCCCTTGCGTGGACAATGAAACAAAGAAATGCCAAAAAAATTTTCCAAAATCATTTAATAATGT
This sequence comes from Torymus tubicola, assembly GCA_035583055.1. Classification (NCBI taxonomy): domain Eukaryota; kingdom Metazoa; phylum Arthropoda; class Insecta; order Hymenoptera; family Torymidae; genus Torymus; species Torymus tubicola. The sequence goes on along the minus strand of JAWWEQ010048821.1, from coordinate 9,207 downwards.
TACCTATTATATCTTATTTACCGGCGAAGATATGACAGTCGAAATATAATATTTAATGCAAGATCTAATAAAAAGATGTACGCTGATATAGGTTCGTTGTACCGTATAATCCTTATTTATTGCTAAGATTCAACTGTCATATTAATGTAGAAGTTTGTTCAACGGTACAGAGCTTTAAATATTTAGTCAAATATTCTTACAAAGGCCATGACTGTGTTTTAATAAAAATGAATGATATTAAAGATTCATTAAGTAATGAAAGTGAAATAGAAAATTATGATTTTGATGAAATAAAACAATTTCTTAATACAAGCTATGTTAGTCCTCCGGAAGAAATGATCGTTTGTTAAAATATACTTTAAATGATATGTCACATGTTATTTATAGATTAGCGGTCCATTTGGAAAATGAACAATATGTTTATTTTAAAGAAGGCTCGGAAGAACAATTAATTAATAAATAAAAATTTAAATACAACATAAACAGCATGGTTTGAACTAAATGATAGAGATTCCGAAGCAAGGCAGTATTTATATATTGATACCTAATTTATATGTTTATAATGAACAAACAAAAACATGGACGATAAGAAAAAAAATTGGAAACCAGTATTAAGTAGAATGTACATTGTTAATCCAAAGGACCGAGAACGTTTTTATTTAAGGTTATTATTGTTACATGTAAAAGGAGCTTCTTCATTTCAGGATGTCAGGACTTATGAAAATAAAATATATCCAACTTTTTTAGAAGCTGCTTCTGCTAGGCAATTAATAACTACTGACGATAAATGGGATAAATATTTAGAAGAGGCTAAAGAAATACAATTTCCTTTTGCTTTATGCAATTTATTTACTTATATATGCATTTTTCATACGCCTATTAATTCAAGACAATTGTTTGATAAATATAAAACTTATTTTTATAATCAATTAATACCTAAAGAAAAAGGTGAACAATTAGCATTAAAAATAATTAGTGATATATTAACTGAAAATGGATATACATTAAAAGAGTTTGGATTACCAGATTTAATTGAAAATAATGAATTTGAGAATAATTTAAATGATGTTGGTGTATCAATACAAATTTCAAATTACGATACTTTTAGTATTACATCATTGTCAAGTAAACAAAGAAACATTTTCTAGCTTGGACTGGCATAGCCGTAAATTTATTAATAAATGGTAGAACATCACATGTAACTTTTAAAGTCCACTAAGTACACAGTATTAGAGTAAATTTTCAATTGCCATTTTCCTTTTATGTGTATGTTTCATGTGATTCTTTTAATACTTTAATCGCAGCAGCTTATTTTATTGTAGCAACTGATTTAAAATAATAATTATTTACAGGAATTTGTATCTGCTTAACAAGTTACATTGATGTATAGAACATGTTTAACTTGTGAATACTGACCGGTACTGAAATGTAGACGAGCGTCTTCCCCAACGGCGCGAAGGCTCGTTGATTTAACTGCAAAATAAAGGAGAGGCAGAAAGGGAGACAAAGACAAAAAAACAGGGCGGTTTTCTGAAGAGAAATAACGTTTATTGATTTGTAAGGGAAAGCCTATTACGGCATAAAACCCTTATCGATGTAACTTAAAGAATAAGAGCGCACGGAAGCTGCCGTGCCAGCAGGAGACGAAGTCTCTTTGATTCTGATAATTGAGGGAATCGGCTCGTCGACGTACGTCGAGACGAGGCAAACGAGACTCCAGTGCGCTAGAGCGGCTTTTAATATTAGAGGAAAAGAGATTAAAAGTAATTAGAAATAGTGAAGATAAAGGCCGGATATTATATTAACGAGACCTATTCTCACGTGCAGAATCTTCGGACCCTTCAGCGTAGATGTGCTTCTCACGGCATTCAAAACCTTAATGTCGATCGCGGATAACGCACCAAAACTCTTCCAACGTGCGAACCCCCCCACTCTGCCTACTGAAAAACCCAGCGCTATCACCGACTCTAACGCTCTTAGCTCGCGGTAGTTCGCTCCCTCCCTGAGGATTTGTCACGCGCGTTCGAATCAAGAGATGGCGCCGCGAACCCTACTCCGACGCTCTCGACGGAACATACTCCCCCCGTTGCGAGGAAGCAAGCAAAAATACTTGAATAAGAGTGAAAGAACAAAGAAGTAAAATCAGTATTTATTTCGCATGTATGTGTTGATGTATATATTTTCTCGTTCAAATGCTATTGTTCTTTCTGTGCGGTTAGTAGAGGACACTGCCGCAGTGATGTTTCTTTTGTAAGTCCACTTCGCTGTGCGTACAGTAGCCACTCTGACAATACCATCGCTTCCAGGATGAACTTCGCTGATTACTCCTATCTGCCACTGCATACAAGGTTGTTCTTTATCCATGATGAGGACGACCATATCCTTCTCCAGGGTTCCCTTTGAATCATGCCATTTTTGGCGCTTCTGTAGTTCGTGGAGATACTCCTGATGCCAGGTCTTCCAGAAATCCTGCCTTGCCTTAGAGATGAAGTTCCAAACTGACAGTCGATTATCTGGAATAGACGCAAAGTTCCTTTCAGGCAATAATGTTAAAGGACGAACCTACTAGTATGTGGGCAGGACTTAAAGCAACTGGATCGTTGGGATCGGTGGATATAGAACATAACGGTCGAGAGTTTAAAATTGCTTCGATTTCTACGGCTAAAGTATTAAACTCCTCGTACGTAAGGGAACTACCCAGCGAAAATGGTGCTTAAAGGATTTTACCCCTGCCTCCCAAATACCTCAGAAATAAAGAGACAATGGTGGAATGAAATGCCATTCTATATTACGGTTTATCGCAAATGAATTAACCTGCTCCTTAAATTCGTGGGTATTTAGAAGAACATATAAATCGCGTAGCTGATGATTTGCACCTACGAGATTAGTCCCATTGTCCCAGTGAACGAGCTGCGGAATCTCCCTACGCCCTATGAAGCGCCTAAACGCTACTAAAAACGCTTCGGTGCTCAAGCCATTAGCTATTTCAAATGCACCGCTTTAGTAGTCATGCAGACGAATAAGCAACCATACGCTTTAATGAAAGACTTATTACGCATCTTTTTTTCCTTAATTGAAATAGACCAACATAGTCTACTTCTACCTGCTGGAAAGGCCAAGCTTCCGTTATCCTAACTCACAGCAAATCTCCCATTTTACCATGCATCAATACCGGCCTATGTTGAATACAGTCGATGCATTTTCGCACAATGCTACGCACCTGGTTCTTACCATCTAATAGCCAAAAACGCTGGCGCAAAGTAAACAAGGTAGTTTGGATGCCCGCATGGAAATTACGTTCGTGGACTTATCTAATAATTAAATTGGTAACGTGATGACGCGAAGGTAGTAAAATCGGATACTTTTGAGAAAATGGAATATTTGCATCCTTTAAACGCCCACCCACACGCAAAATTCCATGTTCATCTAGAAAGGGATTGAAGGCCGCCAATTTTGCTTCCTTTACTTCCTTCCCACATGTCAGTTGGTCTATGCAACTTCCAAACTGATTACCTTGAATGAGTTTCACGATTATTCGCTCGGTAATAATCTTTTCTTGAACCCCGATTTGCTTAGTTGTATAAACATTGGATGGTCTCCATCGCAAGCAGAAAGCAATAGCCTTCACCAAAGTGCTATAGGAAAAGAAGCGACCTAAAATATTGTCATCGATGGAGCGAACGAGAAGACACGAACTCTTTTGCAATCCCGACAGGTCCATTGACGTTGCTTCAGCTTTATATGGCCAAGTTTCCTCCGCTCTCCGCAGCCAGGTTGGACCGTGGAACCAAGAATCATTGTTTATGAATTGCTCTGAAAACTGCCCTCGTGATAAGGCGTCTGCTGGATTGCTCTTTGTGTTGACGTAGCGCCAGGAGACTTCCGGCCCAAGAGACTGAGTTTCGCGAACTCGATTCGATTCAAAAGTTAAGAGAGCTTGAGGAGACTTTTTGATCCACTGCAAAACAGTCATTGAATCCGACCACAGAACAACTCGGTCAGGCACAACTGTCCAGGCTGCTCGCGTCTCCGTGTATAGGCGTGAAAGAGTCAATGCTCCGCATAATTCTAAACGGGGAATTGACAGCTCCTTGAGGGGTGCCACGCGTGATTTCGCGCACATAAGTTGAACAATGGTGTTATTGCTCTCCGATGTAAAACGCATGTAAAGACATGCTCCGTAACCTACTCGACTTGCATCACAGAATCCATGTATTTGAATGCGAGCAGGGGTGTCGACGAGGAGGCGCCGTTCGACCTCAATTTTACGAATGAGCGGTAACTGCTGCGCGAAATTCAACCATTTGGAGTACAACTCTTAAGGTACAGATTCGTCCCAATCCACTCGCGCCCTCCAGCACTCCTGCATGATCACCTTGGCCAGCAGAATTATCGGTCCCGAGAAACCTAGCGGATCAAAAATTTTAGCTATCTCTGAAAGAATGGTGCACTTAGAGACTGCAGCCGGAACGTTGATAGGTACAACGGAATACATGGATGCATCGTCTCGAGTATGCCAAGTAACTCCGAGAGTTTTAATCGCTGGTTCTCCTTGGGATGTATACACAGCGTTAATTTCCTTTTGACCTAGATTGTTAAGAGCGAAATCATGATTGGAGGCCCACTGCCGAATATTGAATTTACCTCGCTTCAATAGCGTAATGAGAGAATCACGGATACCCATGATTTTTTCCAACGAATCAGCTCCTGTCAAAAGGTCATCAACATAAAAGTCACGAGCTACAATCTCCGCGGCCTCTGGAAAGTCAGCTCGCTCGTCCTCGATCAGCTGCTGAAATTCCGAGTCGCTAAGAATGAAGACAGCGAAAGTCCGAAAATAACCACGTTGAACTCGTAGACTCGCAGAGCACCTTCATGATACCAAAAAACACGCAAGAAACGGCGGTCTTCAGGATGCATCGCGACCTGTGGGTACATTTTTTCAATGTCTGCTATAAGGCCATACCTATACATTCGAAATCTAAGCAACTGAGTGAACAACTTGTCTTGAATTACTGGCCCAACCATGAGCTCGCTGTTAAGAGCGCACGGAAGCTGCCGTGCCAGCAGGAGACGAAGTCTCTTTGATTCTGATAATTCAGGGAATCGGCTCGTCGACGTACGTCGAGACGAGGCAAACGAGACCCCAGTGCGCTAGAGCAGCTTTTAATATTAGAGGAAAAGAAATTAAAAGTAATTAGAAATAGTGAAGATAAAGGCCGGATATTATATTAACGAGACCTATTCTGACGTGCAGAATCTTCGGACCCTTCAGCGTAGATGTGCTTCTCACAGCATTCGAAACCTTAATGTCGATCGCGGACAACGCGCCAAAACTCGTCCAACGTGCGAACGCCACCACTCTGCCTACTTAAAAACCCAGCGCTATCACCGACTCTAACACTCTCAGCTCGCGGTAGTTCGCTCCCTCCCTGAGGATTTGTCGCGCGCGTTCGAATCAAGAGATGGCGCCGCGAACCCTACTCCGACGCTCTCGACGGAACAGATACTGTTTGACAGCTTGTGTCCGTACATGCTGATACATGTTACATTAAGAACATGGTAAGCCACATATTTTTTTCCAAATTGCATAATATATTTATTAACTATATGTACTTTATATGTTTCAGGATAAAGAAAAAATTGGGGAGATGAAAATCATTCATTTTAGTTATTTTCTTAACATGAAGATTAAAGGTTATTTACTCAAAACATCATTCTTAAAATTTTGGCGTAGACTTTCTCAGGCACCACGTAATGGATTTTGATGGGGTACAGCTGAAAATACTTGTTTTACACTCAACTCTGCGCCAAAGCTTCAGTTTTTGGAAATTTTGTGTCTAAGAATTTTTTTAATGCAAAAAAACCATAAAAACTCAAAAAATTAACAAAAAAAATGTTTTTTTTGCATTAAAAAAATACTTCAAGACAAAATTTCCAAAAACTGCAGCTTTGGGGCAGAGCTGAATGTAAAAAAAGTATTTTAAGCTTTACCCCATCAAAATCTATCAAGTGGTGCCTGAGAAAGTTTATGCCAAACTTTATTTTTTGAAAAAATCATAGCACTTATTAAAATGGGCTTAGAGATCTGGTTTTCATTTTTTTTAACAATAATTAGTTATATTTATAACATTTTTACGTATTTTATATGTATTAATATTTTAAATTGTTTTTCTGGTCATTTTTTGAAGAAAATTGGATAGATGTAAGACCCCCTTAATGTACATTTTATTTATACAAATAATGAAAAATACTTTTTTGCAGCGTAAACAGCAAATAACAGCAAAACATGGAAAAAAACTGTAATTTTTTTCTGAGGAGGCATTAAGATTTATAACTCTACAAAGGTTTATGTTACGGTATTACCTGCAACCTCTGTGAGTTAAAAAAATTAGTGTCCTGGAATCTTTAGCCTCTCCTAGTAAGTATTAAGTTTTTAAATCATGAATTCAATCATAATTTCATAGAAATAGATACCTAAATATGTTATGGGGATATTGTTTGTGCGTGCTTCGCGTAATATAAGGACAGCAGACTAATAACTATTGTATAATACATACAGACTGTAACTATAACATAGTCTCAGTCATCTGTAATAATTTCATTAAATTTTGTATTGTACTTTTGTTGCATAAATATGTTTATGTGAATTTTATTTTAGTAAATGAACTTCTAATTTTACTGTTTTTTTTTTCTTTTATTATATTCACTGATACTAGAAGTCATATTATTTGTATTTAAATAAAGGTTTTTGATACGTTAGTTTTATTTATTTCTTATTTTTAAAGTTTTGAATATTTTTTAAGATTTTCAATCACAGGATGTGGTTGTATAGAGCCTCTGACTTACTTATGCTCTTGATTTTTCAGCGGTACCATGAGCAGGATACTGATATAATAATTGTATTCCTGTGAGTGAATTTCCTTCTGCTTTGAACTTCTGCAGTTATAACTCTGATGTCGATTGAGCCTCATGATAACTGCTGTCTGTTCCACAGGTGAGCAAACTTTTAATGTAACACTATTTAGTTTGTTACTTCAGGCTTATACTATTTTTTCAGCTGAACGGGTCATGGGTTACAGTTATGGCTAGCTTTCCAGTGCATCTGCAGAAAATCTATGGTTATAACAGTTATCGTATCCAGTATTATTATTTTTTAATTATATTCCAAGCTATAATAGATTAACATTTGATAAATTCTTTTCTTTATTTTACAGATAGAATAAAGTTTGGAGTGCAAGAGGATGGTTAAGAAGCCAATGTCAGTAAGGTGTCAGCTCAACTCCTATTGTTCAGACTACTCCTTGTTGGGGCCTTCAGAAAGCTTACATGTGGCAGCTCTCTCCCTCTTACACAGTATAGGTTTTCCAGACGTCTATTCAAACTCAAAAATTATATGTCATAATTTCATGTAAAATTAACGTTGAATAGGAAAGAGTTTAGTTTCATTATATTTTACAATTTTTAAATTTAACTTATTTGTGCGAAGATGTTGTTTGAGAATATCATGATTAGATATGAGTAACATGCTGTGGGTGGGTTTTGAAATGAACTTGACTTGAACATAAGATTAAGTATAAAACTTTACAATATATTGAAATTCATAATATAATAATAAACATCTTAAATTATCTAATATTACATCAAGTCTCGCAGAGAGTGTTAGAAGCTACATTTAAAGTTTATAATATACTTTAAATTGACAATTTTAATAACAAAGATTAATCAGATTGTGTACCTGAAAATAATTTATAAATTCTTAAGTGATTGTTCTTGGTTATGTTAGAATTGAGAACAAACCAGCTCCCTCCGAAGGAGCAACTGACCTGTTGTGAGAATACAGTTGTTCCACTAAATGAGTTTGACCAAGTTGCAATATCCACTGAGTTTAACCGGTGAGATGTGTTTGACTAAAATGAGTTTGACCAAGTTGAAATATCCACTATTAATCGATGAGAAGATCTACACCCTATAGCTGAGTCTGCTTCTGATGATGATTCACTGTGCTGCTGGCATGAGCACGTTACAATTAATTATAATTGAATTAATTGTAGGTTAGATGAGAAGGCATGATTGGATAGTATTTATCTAACCATGTGTGAGTATATCCACTGAGCCAGAGCATGAGGTTGAATTCGCGCACTTGAGTTATACATGTATATTTTGAGGTTAGCTGTGCACTTGTGCAGCTCCTGCGTAGCAAGAAGAATTGCTCCCACGATGCTGTGTAGCTTCTCAATCGGTGTCCTGGAGTGTGTTGAGAGTGATGAGTTGCCGTAGAATTATTTTCCTTGATGTACGTTGAGTTGAGCCAGTGAAATAACTTGTTTTTTGTGCGTGATCTGTAGATTTTCCTTGTAGCTGATGTAGCCTCGAGGATGTCCAAAATCTGAGAGAGAGCGCTTGCAGGAAGAACTTCCGTCTTCTTCCTTGATGCCTGTCACTCACGCCGTAAGTCAAATTAATATCTCTCCCATAAGACAATGGGAGAGAGAGAGAGAGAGAGAAAACATGATTAAACTAATGACTGCCGTAGTCATTATCTAGTCGCAGCTGTTCCGCTGCGACTCTGAGACGTGCTGCCGCACCGCGGCTGCGACGCGAGTAGGCCGACGAGCGTGCAACCGCGCGAAAATTCAAATGTTAATTATTCCCAAACAATGTCTAGTTCTGGTTGAAAATCGACTATTGTATGTTTCTTTATTAAAATTAGTTTTTACAGTAGCTCGTCAGGAATTATAATACTTGTACATGAAAATGTTAAATGATAAAAAGTTTTATTTTATTATATTCTACAACTGTTATATTTTACTTTTCTATGCTAAGCTAAATTCTATCAAGCTATAACCGAATATCGACCATTTTATGTATTTTTAGCTTGTTACATGTATATATGTTTAACATATTTAGGAATTAATTTTTCGCGTCTCATATTGCTTATTCCGATCTTATTTACAGCGATTATATTTAATATTTACGTCAAATTAAATTGCTATCGACGATTTCACAAGTATTTAGGCATTAAATAAAAAAATCGCTTTTATTGATATAACTTGTTAAGTCTTGGAATTCAGGAAAGGAAAAATGATGATTGTCTATAAAAATTGGTTGTAGGATTTTTTATATATACTAGAGTCATTGGCGCGCTACGCGCGCCTCTACTATTGCTGTATTCGCTTTAAAATTGTTTTCGTTTGATTATCTATG